>APFE031528582.1:0-31308 GCA_000404065.3 Pinus taeda | reverse complement strand
TTTTATTATTTTTTAGCTTAATTAATTTGTATTTGTTAAAATGATGATTGTTTACAATAAATTATTTACTTCATATATTAGTGAAATTTACAATAAATTAATTTTTATTATATTTAAATTTGAAAAGTTAGTGATTGTTTTGTTTTTGTTTTTATTATTTATAATAAATTTGTGATGAATTTATTTATTTATTTTCCCTCTTATGAAAAAAGGTGTTGTAAATTAAGTGGATTAAGTTGCACTGAGACAGGTGTAAATTAGTGGAGCTAAGAGGGCTTTGGGAACAAGAAGTCACGATGTGATGATGGAATTGTTTTCACAATTTTCATTTGAAGATAATTAATTATAATAGATTATTGATTTTCAAAATATTAAACTAGTTATTATTTTAAAATAAAAATTATTATCAGGATTTTAAGTTTATGCTATGAAATAGGTATCAAGAAAGTAGGTTAAATGGGAAGTGTTATTTTCCCACAATTTTATGTAGGAGTGAAAAACTAAATTAATTTTTATTGCATAACATCTTGAATGAGATCTTAAGAAAATTAATAGTTTTTGTTATTTATTTATTATTGAAATTTTAATTTAGTTGTGGTATGAAACAGGGATAAAGGAAGTAGAATTGCACAACAGCAAATGGGAAATGCTTGGCAAAGGCATATTAGGTGTAATTATTGAAGATGGCATTACATTTTTGTAATTGTAAATTGTAGTGTTATTTTTGATGTACTCACTCACAAACTATACTTTAATACATAATCATTTTTTTTTAGAAGGGGTTGACCCTTCTCACAACCTTCAAAGATAGCATGGCCAAAGCTATCTTGGAAGAGTCTCATTTTTTTGTTGGTGTATTTTTAATTTTTCATAATTTTTTTTTGCTTAAAATGAGGAGTTTATTTTAAAATTTTAATTCTATTTATTTAGATGACATTTAAGGATTTTTGGTTTATAATTTATTTAATTAATTTCACATTTTAAAATTTGATCATATTCACATATTTAAAACAATTGTTTGTACATGATATTCTTATATAACAACGATAAATGGCCACACATGATTTAGTAAAATGAACTCAAAATTATATTTCTCACAATTTTTTCACATTTACAATTTTTACAACTTACAAATGACATAAATGATTTAGTAAAAATAAAATTATAAAATTACATTATTCACAATTTTTTCACATTTACATTTTTTTTCCCACGTGATATTTCTATATAACAACCACAAATAATTTTGTAAAAATGAACTCATAAAATTATACTACAATTTCTATATAACAACCACAAATAATTTTGTAAAAATGAACTCATAAAATTATACTACAAATGAACATAAATGATTTAGTAAAAATAAAATTATAAAATTACATTATTCACAATTTTTTCACATTTACATTTTTTTTCCCACATGATATTTCTATATAACAACCACAAATAATTTTGTAAAAAGGAACTCATAAAATTATGCTACTCATATATTATTTTTTCACATTTACAATTCTTTCACATAATACCCTTCTATAAATGAACTCATAAAATTATACTATTCACATTTTTTCACATTTACAATTCTTTTACATAATACCCTTCTATAAAACCACAAATGATTTAGTAAAAATGAACCCATAAATTACATTTAATTTAATTTAATTTAATGACACCAAAATTTTAAATATTTTTATTTAATAAAAACTAAATAAAAATTAATATTTAAAATTTATTTTTATAGATATAAGACCAAATTTTTATAGTTATTAGTGTTGTGTTGTTTGTGTATATATGATTATACACATACCACATTGTGCTTAATATAATGTCATGTCTCTACCTAACACATTCATAAAAAAAAATTACATTTCTATCTCGAGGCATTACATAGCACTACTTGTTTATCGTTTTCCAGTTGAAAGTCATTGGTTAAGTAATTCAGATGATCAGAAAAGCTTTCCGATGGAATGACTGTTTGCGCGCATTAAACTTATAGTACCATCTGTCATGGTCACTTTAATGTCTCACCAATTGCGAGCTCCTCCTACACATCACACTTGGCTTGATATTTATTTCCCTGCTTCGACATGCGACATGGCATGGGAAGGTGTACCATCGGCTGCCGAGCTCCTTGGGCTTCACCCATCATCTACGGTGAGGATTGCAGGTCACTGATCTAAGGGTTGAGATTAGTCCTGGGGTTTTGGGCATTCATTTACTCTAGTTGTGTGTCTCATATCACTCATTTGCCTCGGCGCTAGCTCCAGCTTTGTTCCGCCTTCCATCGCGCGGGGTTCACTTGTAAGTTTCATGCCTGCAACCCTGGTTCGATGTACAGGAGCTTACCTATCCAGCGTTCTAGTGATTCATGCATACATGTAAGGGTTTTATACTGTTTTGTTTTAATTAAATTCGACTCCTTCCTCCTTGAATGATTGCATTGTTGAATTCGTGACTGTAACAGTCCCTTTGTTTGTCTGTTGGTTGAAGGAGGAACGAGCGTGGCCAAGGAGTGCCTGCTGGCAAGGCGAAATGGCGATGCTCTCAGGCTATCACCCTCTAGCGCTGGCCACCAGGTAAGCACCATTACTTCCGATGTAGGGTTCCTTGTTTAGAGTGGTTTCGTCAAGAAGTGTTAGCGTGTATACTGGCTGCCCACTTCAGGGTTTTATAGTTTTCCATATTCTTGTTTTTGTTTCAGATGCGGTCACAGCTGCTAGAGTACCCTGAACAGGGTTTCTCTGTAGCCTTCTCAGATGTTAAATTGGGTTGTTCGGCCCAAAATTACCTTGACCAGGGGTTTGGCCCTCTCGGCCCACCTTCAGGCTTTTAACCCCTTCTAGCTAGCTCCGTCCTTCTCTTATGACTACAAACTACTTGATTTCATTTGTAGAGTTTGTTGAGGAAATATGTGGGTCCTTTGAAGGTTTCTCCGTTGCATTTGTTATTGTCATGGTGTTATTTCCAGTACCTAGAAAAAGGACCTCGAGTCCATTTGTAAATATTCAGCCCTGCTATACATGTTGAATTAAAGCCGAGCTCTTTACGGCTCCTGGTCACGTTTCCTTTTGTAAGACTATACTTTTGGTAATGGAAATATAATCCTTCTGTGTTTTACATTTGAATTTGTTTTACTGTTCCGGTTCTATTGTACTGATCTTGCAATATAGTTCTACGCGTATATACTTGCTGAGAGCCTTGGCTCTGTTCACACAGAGTTTAGAATTTATGTCTGTCATACTCGATATTATGAGGCCAATAATTTGTAAGTTTCTCTAGTTTTGGTGCCTTACTATTTGGCGCATGGAATCGCTCACAATTGTTGTAATGTGGCTACCTTTTGTCTGCTTATGGATATGAATTATTTCTTCCATCTCTGGTTATGGAATTTATACATTTCACATGATGCGTCTACTGTTAGAGCTTATCACGGTTTCTTTTATATGTGAATTCCATCTCTGTGTTGGGGATGAGTACTGACTCGTAACAACATATTTTCTTGAATTCCTTCGTGGGTTTATTACAGTTTTTCCTTTTTCATTATAAAGGGTTTCTAACAAGTAATTGATTCAAGTACTGGCTCAAATCGCATATTTCTTGCGAGTTCTGCTTTTAGACTTCTATAGTTCTCTATTTCCTACTAAATGAAATTCGGAGAGTTTTAAGGCCATTCGCGCCTATCAGGCTTTGAGAGAGCTGTTTGTCACGCTGTTATTACGTTTTCTGGGATGCTCACGATGGAGTTCCCTTGTTCAGCTAATTTTGTTGTCTCTTTTCATTTTTATTTCATGACTGCTGGCATACCATTATCATGGCTACCGTGTTTTTAAAAGAAATCCGTCGGATATAGTTAACTGTCTGTTCTAACAAATTCCTCTACTATTACTTCTGTTTGCAATTTAGGAATGTGTTTTTTTTTTTTGTTTTTAAAAGAAAAGAATAAAATTGCTCGGCAGTATTTTGTATATTATAGAATACAGAGGAAAGAGAGAGCTAAATTTTCTTTAACAGTCATCTGCTATTCACAACAGTAATCCCTCCATCTCTCTTTTATAAATAATATGAAACACATAAGAATTCATGCTGCAGATTCCCTCAGAGGTTTTCTCTACTTACCTGGTCTTTCCCGGTTGTAAGAGCTCCTCGAAAAATTCACCTGGGTTCTCTTCTTTTCCTTGACCACCCAACCATGAGATTCGTCTTTCGGGACCAGAATCTCTCCCCTAGCTCTCTTGCAGGACTATTGTCCTCAGCAAGACACATGCACCTCATGCTTGGCTATCTGGTCCTCATCAGACTTAGCCATTGTTGCTCTTTTTCCTCTGCCTGTCCCTACAACGCAAATTTTTCCTCTACCTTCCTCCTTTTCTTTGGAAGCCCTTCCAATTAGGGGAGGTAGTTAGGGTTGCAACCACAACAACCGTCTTTTCCCAACTTCCTCCTCAAGAAGTTGCCAACACATCACGAAAACATTTCTTACTTTCAAAATAATAAAAAGTTATTAAATTTCAAACGGCTAATACTGCCATATTCAGTTTGTCTTTTACCACAATAAAATTAAATATTTAAATTTGTATTTTTATTATAATAAAAGTGGACATTATGTTTGTGGTTTTAAAATTGTACATTTACATCTCTTCTCTTCATATTATAACAACAATTGAAATATTCAAAATAAATATATCAATTTCCAAAGATCATATTTTGATATATCATCACCTATACACCTATATATATTTTAAGGATATTGCTACTCACAGTTATGAAAAATATCATGCCAAAGTATAGGGAGTGCCTCTTATTTTGAAATATATTTTTCTATTTTCCAAATGATAATTTTATAATAAAAATAAAATTTAAAAATGATATCTAATTTAATGAAATTATATATATAATGATTTCTCATTTAGAAAAATCAACTTTACATTTCACATTGTAAACTTTGATTCATCACATTTTTTTTCCTTCATATTTAAAGGGCTTCCACATGAGATTTAAAATGTTTTTTTGTTTTTGTTTTTAGTTTTTAGTTTTGTTTTGTTTTGTTTTTTGTTTTTTGTTTTTTGTTTTGTTTGTTTGTTTGTTTGTTTTTTTTTTTTTTAGAAGAAGAAAACGCTGTATAGTATTTCTATTATACTTAAAAAATGATCAATATACATATGAGAAGGCTGTATCCTCGGATTGGTATCCAAAATACATCATGTTTGCATCATTACATCCATAATATATAAAACAATATCTGATTTGTCTATAGCACTATTCAAAAAAATGGAAAATATACCTGTATAAGAGTATTTTATAGCCTGGCCCTATTTAAGACCTCATTCCAAAATAATGGAACCAGATGCATATCCGATTTTTCTCTTTTAAATGCCTGGCATAAAAAAAGGTTGTATGGTGTATGAAAGATGTTCTATAGAGATGCATAGTTGCCACTTATCATCTGAAGACTGTATGCCTTTTTTAGATAACTTATCCGCTTGTTCATTTTGACCCCACTTAATATGAGTGATAGGGAACTGAGAAGGCCTCCATATTGATTTAATCCTGCCAATCCATCTAGAGAGATTGTCATTTTTGATATTATAGTTCCCCTTCACAAGATCAATGATTATTTTGGAATCCCCATAGATGTTAATGGGGCCGATGTCCATAAATGAGCAGAAGGTAAGTAGTCCATGAAGAGCCATGGCCTCAACTTTATTATTTGACCCTTTGCCACCATTCCAAAACATGTAGTATTGTAGTTCTCTTGAAAGACATATGTATACTCCACATGCGCATTTTCCATCTTTTGCTGCTCCATCGAAGTGCGCCCGTGGCATAAGAAGCTGACGGGAATGAGTGACTGTTTTTTTGCATCTTATGTTGAGGGATGATTGGAAGAATCGAATTGTAGTATGGGATTATCTTATCAATTATAAGCCCAAAGTCCTCCTTGTTGTTCTGAAATATCTTCTTATTTCTCCACTTCCAAATAAACCAGTTAACAATTAAAGGAATGGGATGCCAAACTAATTTCTGAGTGGCCCACCATTCGTATGCTTCTGTTATGGAGGGATGAGAAACTATAGGAAAACCAAAGTATAATGCCATCTTCTTCCATAAAATATGAGATAGTGGACAACTTATGAAAATATGTGTGTTATCTTCTGTATTGGAGAGGTAGATTATGCATATGGCAGGCCCTTGCCAATTCCTTTTCTGTAGATTAGTCCAGGTGAGATTTTTGTTATTAAAGACAAGCCAGGAAAACAAGATTATTTTTATGGGGCAACCGGTCTTCCAAAAGGAGTATGGAAAGAGTTTATGAGCACAATCTCTATTCTGTTCTATCAAGGAAAAATATATATCACTGACTAACACATTTGGCTGACCTTTCTTAACCTGCCAAACAATTTTGTCTCTGTCCTCAGTTTTGTATATCCCTGCATTTTTCATAGTCCATATAATCTTCTCCCATAGTCCATATAATCTTCTCCCATTTTTCATAGTCCATATAAAAACAATATAGGGAGCCCAGCCCATCCAAAATACATAAATATGTCCACTCATTTGTCCTTTCCCTAGAATTCCGAGTATTGCACCCTCATGAAGCAATTCACTGATATTTTTTCCTGGGAATACAACGATCTTAAAACCTATGACGCAGACATCATTCAGCATAAGATTCCACTGGTAAAGAACACCATCCCTTTTAAGCGGAAATTAAGACCTATCAGCCCTCTCTTATTGCCTTTGATTGAGAAAGAGATCAAGAAGCTGTTGGATGCCAAAATCATAGTTCCCCTAAGGTATTCAAAGTGGATAGCTAGCCTTGTGGTAGTAAGAAATAAAAATGGAGAAATCAAGCTTTGTGTTGACTTCAGAAATTTGAACAAGTGCCCAAAAAAAGATAACTACCCCCTGCCTAAGATGGAACACTTGCTGCAAAGAGTTTCAGGGGCAGAGTCATGTCTTTCTTAGATGGATTTTCAGGTTATAATCAGGTTTTTGTACATCTAGAAGATCAGGAAAATACCACCTTCACTACTCCTTGGGGCACTTTCATGTACTCCAATATACCTTTCGGACTGATGAATGTTGGGGCTACTTTTTAGAGGGCCATGGACATAGCCTTTGTGGGAGAGAAGGATAAGTTTGTCCTTATTTATCTTGATGACATAACAGTCTTCTCTAGTAGTCACAAAGACCATTTGCAGCATTTGAAGAAGGTCTTCTTAAAGTGCAGACAGTTTGGAATTTCGGTGAACCCGAAGAAGTCACTGTTTGCTCTAGAGGAAGGCAAGCTCCTAGGACATATTCTTTCTGTTGAAGGTGTGAAGATTGATCCAGCAAGAGTTCAAGCAATTCAGACATTATCCATCCTAAGGTCAAAAAGGGACATTCAATTCTTCTTGGGTAAGATTAACTTTGTAAGGAGGTTCATTCCAAACTTTGCAGAGCTAGTAAAGCACATCACTTCCATGCTGAAGAAAGGATTAGAAATAAAATGGACAAATGCTTCTTCAAGAAGCTCTTTTGAAGCCATCAAGCAAGCTATCATGGAAGCTCCCACTCTAATAAGCCCAGATTACACTAAGGAGTTTTGTATCTTCTCTTTTGCCTCTTATGATACACTTGCAGCAGTTCTGTTGCAAAAAATAATAAAGGCATAGAGCACCCCATGGCCTTTTTTAGCAAAACTCTAAGGGATGCTGAACTAAGGTATGACCTTATTGAAAAACAAGCTTATGCTCTCATAAAATCTTTAAAGGCATTCAGAATTTATATTTTGCATTCCAAAGTGGTTGCATATGTACCTTCGGCCTCAGTAAAGGATGTCTTAACTCAACCAGATATTGATGGAAAGAGAGCTAAATGGATTGCAAAATTCATAGAGTTTAACATAGAGGTGAAGCCCCCTAAGCTTGTCAAAGGCCAGGGCTTAGCTAAACTTATGACTGAAGAAAATTGTAGCTTGTTAGACATAAATATGTTGAGTCTAAATCCAGATGATGAGCAGACAGAGGGAGCAACAGAAGAACAAAAGCAAAATTAGTCTCTGGCTGAAAATATAGCCACCTGTGAATTGTATTCCAACATAGTTCATTTTTTGCAAAAGCTATAAGTCCCTCCAGGGCTTAGCTCAAGTCAAGCCCAGGCCATTAAACTCAGATTAGCCAAATTCTGCATAAATAAAAATATGCTTTATTGGAAAGACCCATTAGGAATCCTCTTGAGATGTCTAGATAAAGAACAAGTTGTGGAAGTCAGACACCAATTCCATTCTAGCATATGTGGAGGGCATCATTATTGGAGGACCATAGCCCACAAAATCCTGAGGGCTGGGTATTATTGGCCTACTTTGTTCTCTGATGTATTTTCTTTTGTGAAATCTTGTGACAAGTGTCAGAGGTTTGCAGGAAGACAACAACTAAAATCTCTTCCCTTGAAGCCAGTACATGTCAATGGTCCCTTCCAGCATTGGGGCTTGGAATTTATAGGTGAGATCAACCCACATTCTAGTGGCCAACACAAATGGATCTTAGTAGCCACAGATTATTTCACCAAGTGGATTGAGGTTATACCCACTAAGAATGCCAATCATCAAGCTGTCATAAAGTTCTTGAATGAGAATATTTTCACTAGATTTGGTTGCCCAACCAAACTAGGCACTGATAATGTAGCAGCTTTCAAGGCAAAAGAATTGGTGGACATGACTGAATCCATGGGCATTCAAGTGGTGCATTCTACCTCATATTATCCTCAAGGCAATGGCTTGGCAGAATCATCTAACAAGAGTCTGGTAAGGGTAATCAAAACACTGTTAGAGGACAACAAAAAGAGTTGGGATTCCAAGTTGAAGTTTTCACTATGGGCTTACAAAGTTACCATCAAAAAGTCCATAGGGAATTCTCCATTTAAACTGGTTTATGGCACTGATATTGGTTTCCCTATCCAGCTGATTCTCCCTGTGGCTACATTCTTGCAAGAAGAGCAAGATGAAGAGAATGACATGGTAAGAAGAATGAATAACTTGGTTGAACTACATCAGATCAAAGAGCAACTGGTTGAGAAGTCAAAGGCTAATCAGAAGACAATCAAAGAAACCTTTGACAGGAAGGCAAAAGTGGACAATTTCCAAGTTGGTGATTGGGTGTTTAAATGGGATGCATTTAAGGAAAAGAAAGGTAATCATGGGAATTTTGACTCCTTATGGACAGGTCCTTTTGTCATCGCTCAAGTTCATCAGAACAATACATTCATTTTTCACAGTATGGAAGGACGAGATACTTTTGGTAGCCCAGTAAATGGGCAGTTCTTGAAACTTTATTTCGTTTAAGGCTTTAAAGCCTTGTTATTGTAAATATGATTTTTCTAGTTTTTATTTTTCATTACAAAATAGACTCCATGCCTAATGGAACACTAGGAGGAATATTTGATTTTGTTTTTACAGGAAAGGCATTGATTTGTGATCCTTGAAACCTCACAGGGAGGATTTCATCCCCAGAAGGAGCCAGTGTTAGCCTCGCTGGCAAAAGGCCCAAAATTGGATCCATATATGCTCTTAAAATTTCCAAATTTGCTTAAAATCATCCCAAGGGATCCAAAAATGCTCTTGAAATCTTCAGCATTTGCTCAAAATCATCCAAAGGTCAAAATCAGCGCAAGAGGAGAGCCCTTGGAAGGGTGGAAATACACTATCTGGAGGCCAAAAACACTTGAAAAACTATGAAAAAACAAAATTGCAAGCTTAAACAATGAAAGAATAGCAGTCATTAGATCTGTTCGATCAACGACCCAGATCTAAGTGGCTAATTGCAATCGGTGCTATAGAGAGGACGGCTTAAAGAAGGGGCGTAGGACACTGTCGATCAACGATCTCTGATGATTGGATCGGCGGGTCGCATCGGCGAGGTATCGACATTTCAAGAAAGGGCCCTGGGCAGGAGCGATAAGTGATTGTGATCGCATCGCATCACTATATTGCAGTGGAGAAGCACCAAGGGGCAAGGCCTATGCACAAGTATATGGGCGATGCGATAACCGGACCTGATGGTTATATATACGATATTTGATAGTATTTCAGGTCCGTGGGTAGGGCAGTTTTAATACATTTTCAATGTATTTTTTTATATAACGAAATACAAAGGAACACGGGGTAGTGCCGATAGCGATGAAGCCTGGACCCAAGTGAAATATATAAAATTTGAGATCCGCGGAAAGCCATTTTTAATGTATTTCGCATATTTTCAATATAAAGGGAAAATCACAAAACCGACAGGATTTTGGGAAAGCCAAAGGCGATAAGTGGTTTAGGCCAAGCCTTGCCCGATGCCATACAACGGCCACCACGTGTCTAGGACGAGGAGAGAGAAAAGCACCCTCATCGGGCGGTTAACTCCAGTACAAAAGAGCTGCCCGAAATGGATCATCACCGTTGGATCTAGAACTCCCAAATCAATGGTGGAGATGTGATATCACCCCAAAGGCAGACCCTATGGATATATATCCCATTTTTGAGGACTTTTGAAGTCCGAAAAGGACAGAGAGGGGCAGGATTTCTCCATATTGTTGTGTTTTCTGTTTAAAACAGAAACAGTGTGGCAACGTTGTTCTGTATTTACAGAAAGCATGCATTGCTAACATTTGAAAGGGAACAGTGCAACACAACATACCAAACACAACCACAAAAATAGAGATCATGGAGTAGATAGCACAGCTAGCCTGATACAAAAATATCATGGGAATCTACAGCGCAACACAGCCTGAAACAAAATTTGTCATGAGGCATCAACAACGCAACTTATCCAAAACCAGCAAGTGATCATGGAGCATCTCTGGCACGAGAGAGCTCCCAGACAACAAATCAAACTACTTGAAGGTGGTTATTCCTCTGTCAGAAGGAGAAAACCTCCGAGCCAAGCTTGCTTATTCAGTTAAGGGACAGAGAGGACATATTAAGACTCTGAGCCTTTGAGAGCTCAAGAGCATTGTAAAAGGCCTATAAAAGGCTGAAAACTAAATGTAGCAAGGGTTCAACTTCTGGAGATTACTGATACTCTGTTCCTTCAGGCTTCTCATCTTCATTCTAGTGAATACAAGATTCTTTTATTGTTATATGTTCAATGTCCATTTTCCTCTTCTGTTCTAAGCTTGCACTTGAACAATTTGTTCATGTTTTTCTTTTGTGTCTAAGGCCATATGACTACCATCTTATCTCTGCTTTGATAAATTAGATTTGCAAGCTTCTTTTACTTCCTGTATCTGGCCATTCATATATGTTTATATATGCATCTGTTGGGATAGGTGGTATTCTTCATCTATTCATTAAATTTACAAATTATTGAGCATTAGTGGTCTAAAGACTTGTAAAGTTGAGGATGTGCATGCATGTCTTGAGTTAAAAACAAAGTTGAAAGGGTTATCTGGCTTGATCCAAACCATCATTCATTCCAATAGTTCAAAGAGCAATATTGAAGATTATATGTTACCAGGCATCTCCGATCTACAACCTAGGAGAGTTTCCTGGAGTGATAACAAGTACATTTAAAGATTTATTCAAGCTTTCAATATCAACAAAATATTTTTCTTTATCCTTTCTTGAATAATGTTAAGACTTCTTTCTAGTCTCCTTAAGTTCTTTAGATTCATCATCATCATTAATAGCTCCAATGACACACTAGTCTTTCTCCACGGTGATTGCTTCTGCAAATTTTAAAGTCAATGTCTCACAACTCTCTTAACGAAAGAAGAAATGTTTGTTGGCAAGGCATTGGTATAATAATCTATAGTGATAGAATCATGAGGTTGCATGTTTAGGGGGAACTTGTTTAATATGCGGTTAAAATTTTGATTGAAATCTTTGACTTTCTGTAGGAATTTACAGGGTAAGTTCCTCAGACAAAACACCAAAGGACATCGCTCACAAACAGATCACAGATCAATACACTAGTATTTTTGACGTGGTTAAAACCCTCAAAGAGGGAAACAGTCCACGGCTTGAGCCAACGCGACCACTTCGGGCAATTTATTAATAAAAGAATGAAAATTTACATAAGCTTCTCTCGTGAACAGTTAACCTACAAATGACCCTCCATGCGCTTTAAATAGAAATCATGGACCAATCGAGTGTTAAGCCACAGATCAAGTGTCGGTAATACCGAGGAGAGAATGAACCGTCGGATCACTACATATCGTGACCGTCGGATTGTAAGTTACAAATTTACATAGTAAAGAAAAACACTTTACCTAACTCTATAATAGACCAAGTTATACTTAACTATACCTATGTGTCAGAATATCCTAACAAGAACCAAGTTTCTGCACCCTAATATGGTTGTGATGTTGGTTTATTCCATCTATTCCTACCTTCACCAAGGTCACTTAGGTCTAGGGCTTTGTCTAGCTAACCCCTTATTCCTCCCTTCGATACCTCCATGAAAGGGTACAACTGACCTTCGTGCAGCCCTAACCCTTAATTCCGATACTTCGCGCTGCTAAGGCAATGTATTGCTCATATTGTCATGTTATCTTAAGAATCTTACTTGTCTTATTAGATACTCACAGTTAGCACCGCGTCATTAGATATTCTTAGTTGTGTTTAGTTATTCAACATAATTACATTCAGTCACTTACCATATAAGCATTATAAGAGAAATTCATACTTAAAATGACAAGATGCATTAATCAGAACAAATAAAAATACTTCTCTTTATTGATATCTTCAAGCAATGACAGACTCTATTTTCCCTGCGCACACAACTGTAGAGGTTCGTGCACTCAGTTGCAGACTTCTACCCAAGGCCTCTGCGCACTCAGCTGCACTGCCTCTATCTACACTATGACCTGAAACTTAGACTTCTTACTTCAGAGCTATGGCTTTCTTCTTCATTACATTGATGTCTCTAAAACTACTTAGAGCTTAGCTCTTTTTATACAATCCCATGGTCCGGGACCATGGGTGGATCTTTTACAGCTGACTTTACTTTACAAAACTAAGGGCGGATAACCCTTTATGACTTATGACAACTTCACACTCCATGACCACAAAATGCAAAGTCTTTACAAGTTTATTACAAAATTTGACCAAAACATGGGCTTTTAGCCCCAAAACTATCCTTGGGGGATCTCCCTCCCAAAACATGCCTTACTGCCTTTAACAACCATTGAATTCCATTATGTTGTTTTATGAAAATTGCACCCATTCAATGATTTTACAGGGTTTATCATCACCCAATCGAACTTTTCCAAAATCTCCTTGAACATAATCATGAAAATGTTTCCTATCAGGGGTGGCATGGAATGAGGCCCCTGAATCTACCACCCAGGCATCAATAATATTTTCTAACGAAAAAATCAAAGCATATTGCAGCACATCACCTGTCACATTCACTTCATGATTGTTTTCTTTCTTCGCGTCTCCTTATTTCCCTTCAGAGACTTGCAGTCTCTCTTCAAGTGTCCTTTCTTCCCACATTTCGAGCACACTATCCCTAATCTAGACTTGGATTTGCCTTTCCTTGACTTACTATGATATCCTGGGCTCTTTCCTCTTTCCATTTTTCTTCCCCTAGTCTCTACAGTCAAAGAATTACCTGATGTCTCACTGGAGCTTTTCTGTCGCATTTCCTCACTAAGGATTGCACCAACAACATCATCAAACTTTAAAGTACTAGATCCAAAGACAAAGTTACTAATGGCCATAAATAAACCATTCCAACTTTCTGGCAATGAGCATAGAAATAACAGAGCCCTAACCTCATCATCAAAAGTAACTCCTACAGAACTTAATTGATTGGTAACTATATTAAATTCATTTAAATGATCAACAATAGATCCACCTTATGACATAGTCATATTAAATAAACACTTCATAAGAAATACCTTATTTGAGGCCGAGAGTTTTTCATATAGTTTGGCCAACGTCGACATTAAACCCTCTGCTGTCGTTTCCTTTGAAATATAAAACAATACCGACACTACTAGGCACAACCGTATTGTTCCAAGTGCCTTTCTGTTGAGAATATCCCATTCTGTGTCTGTCATACTTGTCAGATTCTTTGTCTTTCTGCTCAATGGTAGGTACATATCTTTCTAATACAGATAATATTCCATCTGCAACATCCACAATTGGTAGTTTTTGCTGTTAATTTTTTCAAGCCTAAACCTACCATCTTCTACCATGGCTCCCACTTGAACCAATAACCTTTCTCTCCTGTGAGTTTATCAGCCAAATAGACCTTTGGATTTGATACTAGTTTTTAGAAAATTATATATTACAGAACAATGGAACACATAAAATTTATTTTAGAAATATAAACATAGAAAATGCATAAAACAAGAGACATAGATATACGTGATTCACCCAATTTGGGCTACGTCCATGGAGAAACAACCAGTTCTTCCTTTTATATTATCCAGCAAAATGAAGCAATACAACCTACAACAGATCCATTGTAGTTCCCTCTTCGCTCTCACACAATATCCTCCCTCTTCTCTCTTTGAATATAGATCTACATAAATGAAATACAATTCCTTTATATATAGTGAGGGATTTCCTTCTAGGGAAAAAAAACCCTAAATTAAACATAACTTCTACTCTCAAATCTCTGCCTAATGAATGACCTAGATTAACTACGAAATTACAAAATTTTACAAGGCAATTTTACATCTATTTTTTAGCTTTGGGGACGCTGCCCCGATCCCTTGCCGGTGTGGAGGGGGGGACAGTGCACATTTACGGGTGGTGTTGCCACCACGTTACAAACTGGGGTCCAATGTGGCGATACTTCTGAATAAAGAAGATAATTAGGCTCCACACCCAACAAAATAAATCTAGATTAGCATGATACATGCATATACATAATCATATCAATATATTGACATCATGCATGATATACCTAATTTCATACAATGACCTCATGCTCAAAAACCATAACCATGACAATGAATGTGTACTAACATACATCTAGCCCATGAGTCCAAGTAATTGAACCATGCTCTGATACCACCTTATAACACCCACATCCCCATTTACCCAATTTCACCAATCTACTAGGGTAAACATGATATGAAGAATTACTATGACATGAACCAACCTCCAAGCTTTAGTTATGGAAGTGGGGACAACAACTGAGACTTACTAACCACAAAATGACATCCTACAAGGCTTACAACACCCTCAGGGGCCAAGAACCACCCTAGGTGACCAAACCCTACACTCGATAGATTTTTTAATGAACTAGACTCCCAACTACATGCTCAAGCCTGCATGAGTGTAGTTGTGTCCCTCCAACTACATGCACAACACTACCTCCATATGGTTGTGATTAGGTGCTCAATTTTATGGTCAAAAATCAAAGTGTCAGAATTTTTTCAAACTCAGCTTTAGATTGAAGAGCTCATCATTTTGAATCCAACGATGTGAACAACACTCAAATACAATCTCATATGCAGAAGTTAGATCAAGTCAAAATTTAGGTTTGACTTGGACATGTGGCATGAGGATGACATGGAAAAGGTTCCAATGAATGGGGTAGTGGCAAGTGGTAGGTTTCCATTGGGTTCTTCATGTCACATATCGGGGAAAAATAGAGGACGTAGGTTAAGAATTAGCCCCCGATAGGTTGGGTTGCGATTTGTGATAATCGTAATCGAACATCGCACCAAATCCCTGCTGATATTTATGTTACCCCAGGTACTCCGCTGATTTCCAAAGGTCCCTAGACATGATATTTTATGGAATAGGTTTGATAATCTCAGTGGGTTTGCAGAGGTATGGACTTTGTGATCTGCTAATTGTGATTTGTGATTGGGTTCCCAGATGCGATAATTTACATGTTAAGTTTAATACTCCCGACGGGTTTGTCATATCACAATCGCATATCACCTGCCTAGTTCACAGTCCATAAGACCACAGGACTCCATCGATTGTGATTTTGATATGGCCGATAGGTTATGGCTTGTGGTTTGGCCAAATTCTCGCTCAGTGAGCAGATTTTGGAGTGAATTTGTGGGATTATGTCGGTTTTGGAGCATTTTGTGGAACAAATAGTGGGAGAACTAGGAGAAGTCATAAATTCTTCAGTTCTTATCCAAATTGGATTCAAAAAGAGGCTAGCTAGCCATTTTGGAGGATTTTGAACTCATTAAGATAGGTTTCAAACACATCTAAGCATTGTAAACATACTTTTATTTTAATTTGAGCATAATAGAGAAGCCCAAGGCAATCAAATCTGGATCAAGGAGACGTAGCGTAGGAGGGGTGAACTCCTTTATCATGTGCTTGCTGTTTGTTGTATTTTGATGTCCTTTGTTGTTATTTTGTTGCTGTTCAACATATGATTTATGTTAAATTGTTTCTAACATTTACATAATAAACTCTCATCGGAATCAGTTAATTAAGAAAAAATATTGAATGCTTAAGCACTTGATAAGAATATGATAAGAATATTGGGTTTTATTCTGAATGGGTAATTATCGCATCATTACTAATTTGGTCCATTTCAGATCAAGTTGGTTTCAGAGCACTGGTTTCTTCTTACTAGATTTGCTTTGTGAAAGAAAGACTTATTTGTTTGCAATTTTGTGTCATGCTAACAAGGTTAAAAATCAAAAGAGGAGAAGGAAAGCTAGTTGGAAGCCCTAGCGTTGGGTCAGGTGGAAGAAGAGAAAGGTTTCCAAGTCTTCTACACTAGTACATCCTCAAGTTGCAAAAGTTGCAGTTGAGTTTTCAGAGGCCATGTCTAAAGAAGGAGAACCTATCATGACAGAAGATGAGAAGACCTTCAGAAAGGATTTTTTTGATATGAAAAAGATGGCGAAGTTCCTCTATGAGTAGGGGAATAACATATTAAAAGGAGAAAGTTCCAAACCTCCCAAAGGAGAAGGTTCTTTAGGATGAGGTGATGGAAAAGGAGGTAATGGGAATGGAGACAAGCCTCCACCATCTCCACCATATTCTTCATCTTCTACTTCACAAGCATCTTCACACTCTTCCACTAATATAGCCCTTACTCATACTCATTATCATTCTTCAAAAGGAACTGGTAAATCACCTTTTCTAAAGCTTGATGTTAAATTCGAGTTGCATATGTAAAATAGTAAAGTGAATGCAGAAAAGCTGGATAATTGGATTCATCAGTTGGAGGTTTATTGTAGAATTCATAATCTTCAAGAGGATGATATCAAGATTCAGTTGACTTCCTTGAGAATGGAGGGTGCAACACTTGTATGGTGGGAATGAAGTACGCAAGATGATATAAAAAAACATGGTAAGATCTATATTACTTGGTCTGATTACATTGCTACTATAAAAAGACAATTCTACCCTTTAGTTCATATGAAAGAAGCTATCATGAATTGGCAAAATTTCAGACAGTTAAAAGGTCAAAATGTGTAAGAGTATACTCAAGAGTTTAGGGGAAGAGCTCTTATGCTAGGAGTAGACTTACAGTCACAAGGTAAATTTCTGAAATATATAGGAGGTTTGCATAGCTATCTTCCAAATACCATTCTTATGTTTAATCCCATGAATCATAATGAAGTCTATGTTCAAGCTACACACCTTGAAGAAAGAGGGAGAAATGTGTAAGAAAAAGGTAAGAAGAAGCCATTCCAGAATGGTTAGAAAGGGAAGAAATTTAAAGAAAAGTAAAAGAAAAATTCTTTTGTTAAGAAAGAAGAGGAGAAACTTGTGTGCAAGAATTGTTCCAAAGAGGGCCATGATGAAGTGAATTGTTGGAAGCTTCATCCAGAATTATGATGAAATAAATCTAACAATAAAGGGAAACAGAAGACAAACATTGTTGTACAACAAGACTTGAGTTCTAACTCGTGATGAAGAAAAGGTTGCATCCACAATCACCAAAGGAAAGAAAGCAAACAAGAAGTCGTGACAAGTACCAATGCAACAAATAACTCCAATAACACTTCAAATGAGGAAAATAGAATTGAGTTGTTCCATAACCAAGTTATTTCCAAACACACCAAGATTGATATGTTGTTTGACAATGGATCTCAGGAAAATTTAATTTCTACATAATCGGTCAAGAAATTGAATTTGGAAACCATGCCTCATCATAAACCGTATCCATTGGGTTAAATAACCACAAATGCAAATATTTAGGTTACAAGGAAATGTGTTTTCAAGTTTGAAATTACTGTCAATTTCATTGATGAAGTCGAATTAGATGTAGTGTTGCTGGATATTTCTGGAATTGTGTTGGGAAGCCCATATTTGTATGATAGGAAAGCTATTTTCCATAGATTTGAGAACAAATATCATTTGTTCAAAGATAGGGTGGAGTATATTTTGAAAGCCCGTCATAGGAAGCTTAATTTGTCTTTGGCAAGTGTAGGGAAAATGAAACAACTGGTCAATTCTAGCAAGAGTCATGTGCTCCTTATGATCAACCAGAAGAATTACATGGAGCATGAATCCTTTGCAGGCTGTGACATGATACTGAAAGATGAATTGGTTTATGTGGTCAATCAATATGGATACATGTTTCAAGAACTAAAGGGATTGCCACCAAAAAGGGGAATTCAACATGAAATTAAGCTACAACAAGATTGTCCACTCCTAAACATCGGTATAGATTGAATGTCAATTCTAGAAAGTTTAGAAACTAAGAAACAAGTCCATGAATTGTTAGATAAAGGTGTAATTCATCCATCTACTTTGCCATGTGGTTCAAAAATATGATTTGGAACTCGAGAAAGATGGAAGATGGTGCATGTGTGTAGGTTATTGGGCTTTGAATAAAACTACCATAAAGAATTGATACCCACTGCAAAAAATAGATGATTTTCTAGATCATTTGAAGAATGAAAAATATTTCACTAAATTAGACTTGAGAAGTGGATATCATCAAGTTAGAATAACTGAGGAGGATATTTTGAAGACTACTTTTAAAACCAAACAGGGATTGTTTGAGTGGCTAGTTATTCCTTTCGGTCTTTGCAACGCTCCAACTACATTCATGAGAGTTATGAATGATGTTTTAAGATCATTTCTTGATGAATTTGTAATTCTCTATTTAGATGATATTTTGATATTCAAAAAATCACGAGAAGAGCATGTCAACCATGTGAGGAAAGTGTTGGATGTTTTGAGAAAAGAACAATTATTTCTAAAGATGTCTAAATGTGAATTTGGGAAAACTTCCCTAGTGTATTTGGGCCATATAGTTGGAGGAGATGAACTAAAGATTGACCCCTCTAAAGTTTTGGTCATTGTGAATTGGCCAATACCGAAATCAGTCACAGAAGTAAGGAGTTTTCTGGGAGCAATGTAGTACTTGAGGATGTTTATTTCAAATTTCTCTTCCATAGCATCTCCACTACATTCTTTGACTAGCTTGAAGGTTGTCTTCTAGTGGTGAGGCAAACAAAAAAAAATAATTGATGCTTTAAAACAAAATATCAGTTCAGCCCCAATTTTAGCATTTTCAGATTTGAAACGACCATTTTAAATACAAATAGATGCAAGTGACTATGCCATGGGTGTAGTTCTTTTACAACATGGTAAGCCCATTTCATTTCATTCTGAGATTTTTAATGGCATTATTATTAACTATCTGTTGATAGTGCTGGACCCACCAACATGTAAGGTGATATCCCCGGTAAGAAGTCCCAATTAGACCTCAGACCATTTGGTGTAGGAGTCCCTACAATGGGTCATACGGTAATGTCTAGGTCACGATTTTACACAGAGGAAAGTAAGATGTCTCTATTGGTAGCAAGGGTGTGACAACTGCAGCAAGCCAAGGAGGGTGCATGAGAGGTTCTAACACATGGGGGCTGAGATGAGTGTGCCCATTAAAAACCTATGATAGCATGGAGTTAAGAAGGGAACACATGAGCACATATGCATCACAACATGGAAGGCAAGTTAGCTAGCAATCCAAAGTGATGTTTAAAACAACAACACATTTTAGAAATATTCATACATACATACACATAAATAGCTATACATGCATGTGTAAGAAAAAAGATACATATATCATTTAGAGTAAACAGATAGCTGAAATACAATAGAACATATCCATGAAATGTGCTGGCTCTTATTATATTAAGAAGTGTAAGTTCCAAACATACACAATATCCATGTCCAACCACTAGTTCCGACAGTGAAATGTTACATCCACAACCGCCTACTCCTCCAAAGAGAAATAGTAGCTCTACACAATGGAGAAGCCAAGGCTCGTTAGAATACTGTCCAAGCTCTCTCTAAGATATTCTTATCAGAAGCTTGGTTGACCAAAATCCTTTACAATGAGTTATGAGGTTCTATTTATAGCAAAGGGTGGGGAGACCATTGAAATTCCCCTTTGTGATAGTTCATCTACCCTCATGACTCTTCATCTACTCTATGATTGTTACATCCAACTATCGACACTTGAACTTCCACTTGACAAGATGCTACATTACAATGCACATGTTCCCATGTGAGACAAAATGGCTTAAACAAGCCATGCAATACATCACTGGCACTTGGTCCGTTGTGGTGAGACCAACTCTTTGACATGCTTGTAATGATGAAGGTGGTGAGCTGATGCGAAGCATGGTCGTCCGTGATTGTGTGCATGCGCCCCATGGTGACATCTTGTTGAAGTGAACTCTTACCTTCGTTGCATCCGGGTGCATTAGTGTGGCTCCTCCATCAACTCGTCTGCTTGCATGCACATGGTATTCTTGGGTGTGGCTGAACCAAAAACACACTGATGCATAGTGTCCATGCTAATCTTCCAGTGTGTGCTGGTGTTCATCTGCATCAACTGTCAATTATACATTCAACTTCAATCGGAATTTCTTCTTGTCTTTGCCTTGGTGAGCGTGCTGAATGGATGGGATTGCATGAGTGCTCACAATGACATGCATACTACTGAATTCCCTTACATGCAATCAACAAAATTGCTCACCATATCTGATCTGTGTCAGTTGTTGGGATGGATCTATAAAATGTACAGGTGTAATTCCATCTGGGAATGCATGTTGCATGCCCTGTCGTACCTGTTCCTACTGCAACTCATTCTCTTGTCTATGCAGCTCTTATTATTCCTTGAATTTCTTCTTCAACGCATGCAAATCCTTCTCCGTGCCATTCTCTACCTTCCCGTGATCTTCATGTCGTGTCGTCACCTCATAGCGTGAGTCTCCAAATTTGCTTTCATCACAAGTGGATCTGCTTGAGCTTGTAACTTTGTTCTGCCTCTATGCTATCAACAACCTTCTTCTTGTGTTCATTGCATATGGCTCCCTTCATCTACTTTTCATGGTGCTTCTTGTTGTGAAGTTGCTGCCATCATATCTTGATTTCCTTCTCTATGAACAACTTGATGTCTTCATGGGTAGGCAAGTTTGTTGACACTTGATCGACTACAACCCCAAGTGTGCTCTGAATAGTGTATTCAACTCCTCTCCTGAAAAGAATTGTACCTGTGTTGTTGAGAGGTAGATGATCACCTGCGATACTTGGAGACATGGTAACACTCATGGAAAACAATTTGTTAGTCGAAAACCAAAACAACTTGAGAACTGACTTGCAACATACCTGTGTGACTAATCATGAAGCTTGCGCAATTTCTGCCAGGAAGTCAAGAGACTGACTGCAAAAACTACACAAGGCATAGTCTGGGTCATTAGTAGGCTAATTGACTACTAGAATTGTGCAATGTGCAGTCCAACTTGGCCTACTAAGGACTGAAACTCTGCAATGCACAATTTCAGTCAGCAGTGACATGCAACCAGCAAACTGCATTGTGCAGTTTCTAGAGCCAACATGACACTGCCTCCAAGAATTTTGTAATGCATGCCTAGAGGTTAGTGCCTAGATATACTTGCACAATTTATGGAGGGAAGGAAGATCCTTCACTTCTAGAAATTTGTAATGCTAGCTGCGCAAGGCACGGTTTGGGCCAAGGCAGCCCAGTCTTACCAATGGGTGACTGAAAATATGAGAAGTGTGAAAGCATTATGAGATGAGTGCAAACAAGAGTGAATGATCATTCATGTAGACAACAAGTGTAGGATTTAGAAAATGGGAATGCATGTGTGTGAAGCGAGTTGTTGCAACGGAAACTATCTGTGCAAAACAATATCATGCATGCAACATCAGTGAGATGTTAACAAAAACTGAAATGGTGTTAGTACAAGCTAGTATGTATAAAAATGACATCAAGTGGTCACTGTTATCAAGCAAACAACATTCATACAAAGCAAAACACAAAAAGTTCCAAAAACGTAGCACGATACATGAAAAGCGGGCTTACTCCAAAATAGTTAAGCTGAATGTGCCGAAGACTCCTAGATGCAATGTTGGATGTTAGAGATACAATATCGATGTGAGGAATGGGCTCTGCAACATTTGTTTTATGAGTTTTGATAAAATCGAGGTTGCGAGATGCATGCCACCTATCTAGGGAAAGCGACACGTGGTGGGAGGTTTTTGAAATGATCCTTGCATGTAACCTCCAACTGCTAAAAATATCTCTCTGAAATAAGGGATACCTTTGCATTCTGCCTTGGGAGGAGTAGCCCATGCATGCAAAACAATTTTGCTCAGTCCCGAAGGGAATTGGTCAACTCAACTGCACATGCAACCATTTGCTCAGTTGGGAGGGAAAAATGTGCATTTTTAGGAGGGAGATGGGCTGGCTTCTCAGAGGGATTATGTAATTTCTGGGTATATAAACTTATTGCTTCCCAAGATTGTGCAATTTTTGGCTTGAGAAGTCCTACTAGGAGGACTTGCGCAATTTTTCCAGTGAACAGTGAAAGGCAAATTTGCACAATTCTGGAGCCCAGAAGGTTGCTAGACAAAATTGCACAATTTTTGGAGGGAATGCTAGTTGCCCTCTAGAATTGTTCAATTTTTTGAGGGAGATGCTTAGCCTGTAGCTGGACCAAGTTCGGTGAAACAACCTGTGAGGGGGATGCAACAAGATTTGATAGACAAGTTGTCATTCTGCAAGAAAATCATTGAAGCTTGTGTACTTGACAAGACAAAACATGCTATTGTGAAAGGTTTGTAGGGAGGCTCCAAAATGAAGCTAAGGAAAACTTTTGGAGGGTGGTTGTAGCCACTACATCACTTGGTGACACACTAATAGAATTCCAGCTCTCTAAATGGACCTTGTTCGTGACAAGCAAGTCTAACACCTCTGGAAGTATTGTTCATTTCTCAGTTCATCTTCGTTTCTACACTGCTTGATTGTAAGATGTAGCATCTACCAAGATCTTGCTTGATTGAAACACATTCCAAGCTAAGCCAACAAAGTTGTTTTGATTGGGGTTAAGGAGTATATGATGCACAAGTAGTATAGTCATCAGAATCTTAGTTTAGTTTCTGGTGTTGCTCCATTGCCAGCAAGCCAGGACAGTACCTCGATGGAGTCACATAGGAACACAAGCATGGCTTTGCTACTATCAAGCCTAGTCAATACCCCATTGAAGTTACTTGCATCACCTCTCTTTGTAGGAAGAATTTCTCTTCTTTTGCCTTATTCATTTTTAATTTTTTTGAACTTTTTGAACTTTTACATTTTTTCATTTTTCATCTTCATAACTGTGCATAACACTTATTCCTTTTAGATGCGGAAGAGGGGTCCTGACTTATTGAGAGCAGAAGAGGTTGTTCCTTCAGAGAAGTAGTTTTTGTATACCTATGATGTTCTTGCTTGATTGAAACACATTCCAAACTAAGCCAACAAAGTTGTTTTGATTGGGGTTAAGGAGTATATGATGCACAAGTAGTATAGTCATCAGAATCTTAGTTTAGTTTCTAGTGTTACTCCATTGCCAGCAGGCTAGGACAGTACCTCGATGGAGTCACATAGGAACACAAGCATGGCTTTGCTACTATCAAGCATGGTCAATGCCCCAACGAAGTTACTTGCATCACCTCTCTTTGTAGGAAGACTTTCTCTTCTTTTGCCTTATTCATTTTTAATTTTTTTGAACTTTTTGAACTTTTACATTTTTTCATTTTTCATCTTCATAACTGTGCATAACACTTATTCCATTTAGATGTGGAAGAGGGGTCCTGACTTATTGAGAGCAGAAGAGGTTGTTCCTTCAGAGAAGTAGTTTTTGTATACCTATGAAGTTCTTGCTAAGGCTTTCCCCCTCACCTTACTCTACTTGACTGAGATGACAAGGATTAACCCAAAAACAACCGACTAGAGTAGGTGATACTAGTTAGCATGCAAGTGTTGTGTTTTCACCAAGGTTCACTTCAAACAATATGTATTTTTAATTGATGTGTCATGGACTGAAGACAACAAGTTCTTACATAAGAGAGGGGATAATAGATAACCAAATATTGATAGTTGTACAAGTCCTCCTGTAATTTACCTACCTTGTTTCAAGAGTCGCACACAGTCCATGTGAAACTAACCTATGGACATAAACAAGCAACCAAACCCAAAGAACAAAGAAAGAAGAAGAAGAAAGTGCGTATGCAAAGTGAGTAAGAAAACAAACAAGCAAGCAAGAAAACACACAAAGAAAGAAGCAAACATGCATGCAAGAGAACAACTCAAAAATCAAACACTACTCCTACTCCTAAGCTAATAGTGCATGGGTCATCTCACGAGAAGTGATACTTCCAATGCAGCCCCCAGTGCATTAGTTGACCCATGCCGTTGAAGGCATGGTTCGTGAACAACACAGCTATGTGAACCAGCAGATGTGAAAGATACAACAATGAAGACAAACACACTCTGAGCTCACAAGTGTCCACAATACCAAAATGAGTGAAAGCGCATGACGTGCACTCTGTGGAATTGCCGTGGTGATGTGTTACACTGCGTGCAGATGTTGAGTGTATGCATTCTCTTGAATGTGACATGCAAGAAAAACGTGAGAAAGGTAGACCACTTACGTTTTGCATTTTTTCTTGCTGTGTAAAATTCCTCCAACGCATGAGCGATGGGATCGTGTAGTTCGAGTGGAGGAAGTGAAATTTAGGTGTTTGGTTGATCTTCAATGCAAATAAGAGAGTGTGATGCCCCACTTAAATCTTATTCTGCAAATTTTATTAATGTTTACATTACTTGAAAATATTGAGAAATATTGGTGAATACCTTCATTTTGGGAACCATAAATTTGTTGTCTAAATTCATGATTTCTATTATTCAAATTCCCTACTTGCCTTCTCAAATTGAATTAGGATATGGTCTCCTTCCATTATTTGAAATAATATATATATTCATCTCACATTCTCCAATGCACTCTCATATTTACTTGGGAGAAGACATGGTCCTCTTCTACTAATTATATATTCATCTCACATTCTCCAATGTACTCTCACATTTACTTGGGAGAATACATGGTCCTCTCCTACTAATTATATATTCATCTCACATTCCCCAATGTACTCTCACATTTACTTGGGAGAAGACATGGTCCTCTCCTAGTAACTATATATTCATCTCACATTCCCTAATGTACTCTCATATTTACTTGGGAGAAGACATGGTCCTCATCTCACATTCCCAAATGTACTCTCCCATTAATTACCTAATTTTATATTCATATCACATTTCCAAATGTACTCTCAGATTTACTTGGGAGAAGAGAAGTCAACTGTAAGGATGAAAGGGAAATTAATGAAATTAATGGGAGGTGGTTGAGGTGGAGAAGAGAGGAAGAGCATAAAAGGGGAAGAAGAAAGGGAGAAATGGGGATGTTGGGTCTTGCTTATGATTTTGGGGTTGGTTTTGATTTTTGGAGACCTTAGGAACCTGTGGAGATTTCTTGGGTTATTGAGAGGAGGGAAATGTTGTTCATCTTGGTTTGGATCATTCATCTTGGACACACACACTACATCTAGTTGGACTTGGGCTCAGAGGGCTAGGAAACCTGTGGAGGTTTCTTGGGCTAGGAATTATTTCCTAGTTGATTGGGAGGCAAATCTAGTTGGGTTAGTCAAGAGGAGCATTTAGCAGGAGTAGTAGCTGTTGGGTCCCCATAATACTAGTCATTACCCTATTACTATTGTAGTTGTACCCCTTATTAATATTGTTGTGCCCCTATTGTGCCCATATTGTTACTATTGTGCCCCATAGAAGCCCACTATTATTATTATTGTGCCCTTACATTAATTATATGTTATTAGGCTGCTAATTAATGTTTGCCTTAGACTTCTTATATATAGAAAGGAGGTCTTTTCATTTGTATCATCCAAGATTGTTCATTAATGTAATGTAAAGATGAGTTGCCCCCTCGAAAGGCTGAATTCCCTAAGGCGTTGATTATCTTTTCTATCTTTTCTTCGAGCTCTGGTTTTCATACATTGGTATCAGAGCCTTGGATTCTAGGGTTTTGCTGCTCCAAACAGGTCATTGTGGCATTTTCGCTATAACTTTTTTCTGCAATGTTTCAAAAGTTGAAAAAAAACCCATTTGAGAAGACATCGGGGTAAATCTCGGGTCCGAATTTCAGAGCATTTTGCGCTATAATTGCGGAGATATGATCTAAGGAAGTTGGTCTTTTTGCAACCTCCTTTACATTACAAAACAATAGCTCACAAGCATCTCCACTAGCCACCGGTACATGTATTCCTCTATAGATTGCTCATGTAAATTTATTAAAATGGAATGTTCACTATAAGTTATAAGGATTAGGATGTAAATGGTAAAATTTTTATTGTTAAAAGTCTTTAAGAAAGTAAATTATTGCCTCTGGTTGCATTTAAATTCTAGAGAAATAGATCTATTACAAGACCCTAGGATAGGGCTCTTACACATGGTATTAAAGCCAGGTTCAAAATCTGGATCTTGAAGCCTACCTACTAGATTTTATATAAAATAATATATATATATAAATATATAATATATATATTATATATATATAATTATATATATAATAATATATATATATTATATATATATTATATATATAATATATATATATTATATATATAATATATATATATATATAATATATATAATATAGTGATGATAGATTATACAAATAATTTAAAAAAAAAAAAAAAAAAAACCGAATTATTTATATCATTGACCATAAATTATATATAATTAATATATATAATTATATATATATAATATATATATATAATATATATATATTATTTGGGGATCACCATGCTCTCAAAAGAAAAAAACCTTAGAAAGATCAACCCTATTGCTCAAATCATCTGAAAAGGGTTTATCTATCACTCAGCGCTGCCCTTGTTGCAGCAACAATGGAGTAGCAGTGGAGGGGGTTTATTTACATCTTCTTCAGAATATTGGCAGACTCCTCAACATTTCCATGCTCCATGGGCTCAACATTGCACTCTGTGATCCCTCATTGTGGGAGATTTGGATTTGATTCTAGACTAGCTAGTAAAACATTTTCGGATTGCATATTTGCAAACTGAGTAGAAGGTAGTTTTCCATCAGAAGCGAATATCTTATTATCATTAATCTCTGACTTGCCATCAACACCACAAGCAATCTCGAGCATCTCTTCAAAGCTGACGGAATTCGAACGTATGACCCCTTCGCTGCAAACTCCACTCCATACCATTGAGCTACACGTCTCTTCAAGGTACGAACAAGAACCTCTCTCCTCTTCTTCCGTAACTACTACATCATGCTACTTTTGCTCCCAAATCAACTCTGTTCATTCTTTTTTGGGCTGATTTAGATGTGGCTGATCTTTTAAAACTCTACTCACTGCAATTTTTGTTGATACATTTTTTACACACTGAGAATTATCTACGGTAACTTGATTGACCTATACAAGCTTTTTCGATCTGCATAACGAGTACTTATATTAGAAGTTGCTTTCATTCCTTTCAAAGCTTCAAATCGAAGCTCTTTTGGATTAGAGACTTCTTCCTCTTCTTTCATTGTTGTTGTTTCAAGGCACTTCTACTCCCCATAAGACTTTAATTGTTCAGTTTCAAGTTGACTCATATGTGGCGGATATTCTTGTGTTGTACTCGCTAAATTTGTTGTGGATACATCTTTTACATTTTGAGAATTATCTAGAATAAGTTGATTCAACTACACAGACTCCTTTTGACATTTGTCACCAATGCCAATATCAAATTCATCTTTAGCTTGAGTTACATCTCTGGCATCAATCTGAGGAGTATGATTATTTTCTGATTCCTGGGCTTTGCCTGTATCCTCAATCTCTGTATTGACAAGTGTTGACTGTTCCATTGTGGCATTTTTTTATATAACCCGCTTCTAATTATATATTTGTGAACCTCCTTTCCCTATTTGAGTGCTGCCAAACTCGAACATGCTGAAGGAATAACGACTACAATTACTGTGTTTGGCTTGACATTTGTACATTCCATTTGGTGAAAGAGCTTTAGGCTCTCATCGAAACATCCATTCTATGCATATCCACTAATTATCGCGTTCCATGAAACCACATCTCATTCAGGCATTTTGTTGAACGCTTTGTGGGCATCATGTACACAACCAGCTCTCAAATGGTATGGTGAATGAACTTCTCTGATAACATCTATTTGCCTTGCAAAAACTAGTGGCTCCAGATCTTGAAGCGGTGTCATATTCTTGGAATTATGATTATGCCTGTTAAAAGTGTCTAATAAGATATGTTGCTCTTGTAGATCATAGATACAACCTTTTTCAGAGTAAGCAGGACATCCATCCTGTTGATGTTCAACAGTAGAATGTTGCACCGGATTTTGAGCTCAGAATCGATTAAAGCCACAGTCTATAGTGTTTGTTTTGGTTTTGGTCTTTGTAATGCATGATTTATCTTGATTTTACTATCGCTTTAGGGATTTGTGTTGTGTCTGTTTATTTTCGGAAATAATTGTGCTCTCTTTATTCTTTTTCCTCTATGTTGTGGTGCTACTTTAATGTTTTTTTGGGGTTATAGAAGATTCGAGGTTTTCTGCATTTGTTAAATAGTTTGTATCGTGGCTTTTTGTATCAAGAATTTAGAGTCTATTTTCTCGAATTTTTTTATGATTTTATTGGCTCGGTGTTGTGCATTTTATTTTATTTTTGGACTAGTTTGATCATGGCTTTAGAGATTTATTGATTGTACGGTTGAATATTGTTTTAAAACTGCGGTTTGGAGTGATCCGTGATAAAGATTTTCCTTCAATTCGATTGGTTTTGGTTTTAAAGGCTTACATGATCATGAATTAAAGATTTTAAAGTCAAGGTTTGAAGGATATCGATAGAGTCCTAACCCATTTCTTCAATTTTGGTTTGCTTGAGGTTTTCCTTTTTAAAGTTTTGGAAGGTCTTGTTATGTCTGAATCTTTTCGTGCAGGATGGCTTGTTTCTTTTCCTTTAATATGTGGCAAATTTGGGACTAGTTATTATATGTTGTGTGAATGGTGGGATGGATATTTTGAATCCACGTTTTACAGCAGTTCATCAAAACTAGTCCATTTGACACCCACTAAACCCTACTTCGAAGCATTGCACCCTTTTCATTTCCACTGGAGAGTGTTTTACATTTAATTAGTGGTGTATAAAGGAGTGCCATTTAAGCACATGTAGTGAATCCTCATTTTTAAAGTTTTATTGCCATTCCCCCAATTACTTTTCCCAATCTTTTGCATTTTTTTCATGAGATTTTCATCGTTTACAGTATCATGTTAGGTTTTTGTATTTCGAGAACTTTGTCTCTCAGAATCCCGTAATCCCATAATTTTTCTTAATCAATCTTTAATGGATGTTGCTTACAAGATAATCACAAAAACTTTGTTTGGTTAAGGACTACGTGTGTCTATTTGTAGGTTTAGGGTCCAGAATTAGTGTAATTTCTTCACCCTGCAAGATAAATACAACAATGGTTGGACAAGGATGACATTGGTCCCATGTCCTCAAACGATCCCAAGATTGAATGAGGCCATAAGTTGCTTGAATTCTGAAGTGTATGGGATGAGAAAGTGTTCTTTTATTCTATAAGGAAGGCTATTCAGACTTGATGGATCCTAGAGATTTTGTAAGAGTATCAGTGGGAGCGCTTGGATTAAGAATACCCATTGCATCAATAGACACTAGGAGCGGTGTGGAAGCATTTCCCTCTCCTTGTCTCTGCGAAGTTCGAATTAAAGGATTGCCTACTCAAACAACATCAATTCCCTTGGTTACACCTTCTACCAGTGGCCCTGATCTTCACAGTATTGCTGCAAGATTCTATTTAGAAGAATCTGATTTGTGCAAGTTGTTAAGTCCCTCCTATTTCTAGTCATCCCAAGCATATTTCGAATTAGTGATCTTTACAGGAAAGCATGGATGTAATGTAGGGAGTAGTAGTAGTAAGTAGATTGGGACCTTCAGATTGTAGGTAGGAACAGAATGGGGAGAGGGAAAGGTAATGCAACTTTACAATGAATGGACTAGTAGGAAAAATCAAGGCGAAGGGTGGAGGCCCTGGGGTAGAGCTCCATGTGAGAATTAGGATTGAGCCTAATCCCCGATACATCTTTCAGTTTGAAGACGAAACTGCATCTAGCCCTCAGATTGTGCAGTTGCAAGTTAATGTGAGGTAACCGATTTTTAGTTGTAAATTTAGCTGAGACAAAGGATGTCATTCACATTTCTCTCAACTTGATAGTATTGCCAATGCTTGGTGTATTTCTAAAAATGGTGATAAGGATAGTGAACGAAGGGAGTGGAAAGGATGGTTGGTTATGATTCATGATATTTCTAGATTTGTTGTAGCTGCTGTGTCTATGGTAACCCCCTTTGTGCCTTCAACAAGTTTTGTTTGTGTTTCTCGATCTAATCCTAGAGCATGGTTGATTTTATGGCCAGACTCTTCTGGTATTGAAAACTGGCACTATTCTAGATTTTCATTTTTCCTGGAAAACATTAAGAGTTATAAGAATTTCTGCATAATACCATGTTCATGGCTAGAACAGTCAAGTCCCTAGCAAAAATTTAATGATTTTGAGGAAGTTTCAACCCAGTCTCCATCCTCGATTCCTAGAAAGCAGAAAAGGCCAAATAAACTCTGAAAAGAAGATACAATCAAAGCTTATTTTTGTCCATGACATCGGGACTGGACAATTCATAGAATCCACCCAAGGAAGATCCTCTAGGCTGAGGATTTGACATGAGCATGAGGCCATGAGAGAACCCATAAAACACAATACAACTTGAAGTATCAAAGAATCACAAAAAAAAACTATTAATCCGTTTACTGTTTTGAGTACACATAAAAGATGATATCTCTTCACCTCGTAAGATCTTAGTGGAAAATGTTCAAATTTGAGGCCAACATAGACTGTTAAAGGGTTTAGTGTGTTTTTAGCTAGAGTATCTACTACCATCTGCTAGTATTTACCAGTGATCCATAGCAACT
>APFE031528565.1:0-15456 GCA_000404065.3 Pinus taeda | reverse complement strand
TTTTTTTTAAATAAAAATGAAACTAAACTTAAATTCTATTTTATGTTTGGTAATATATTTGTTTCTATTTTTGTTATTTTTTTTATTTGAATTTCTTCCTTATAGTTCAATACATAAAAAATAATTAAATAAATATATAGTAGTTATATTTTGAATTTGTTAATATATATTTAGTAATTATATTTTAAATTTACTGTTTTAATTATTTGAATTAGAATTACCATTAAAAGATAATAACTTGTTTATAATTTGAAAAAAACATTATATTATTCGAATGAGAACTAGAAATAATGTAAAATGTGTTTATCTTTATTTCAAATATCGAAGAAGTACTAATTTGTATTATTGCACATGTAACCCAATATAATTTCTCCCTTGGAAATATTCTTGACTAATTTTAAATTTTCGTTTTAAGAAAAACAGGTGGAAATTCATCTTCCACCCTTGTCACCTCATATGTAAGGTTGGGATTTTTAACGAACCCTAATATTACAAATGTTTTCAATCAGTTTCTAATTTAATATATTGAGTGAATCTTTCTCCCTATTACTTCTCCTTATTTTCTTCATCCTACTACTTCTCATCTTTTGAGTTGTCAAGAACTTTGTTTGAAAATAGGCAAAAAAAAATGTGTATTTTTATAGTTTAATAGGTGTGTTCACCAAAATTTCTATTGTTTTAATAGAATGTGATCTCAGAGACTTTTGCTTAGGTCAATTTCTGTACATATGGTGGAAAAGGTAAAAATTATTTTTAAGGTTTTATCCAAGTGATTTTTTTTTTTTAATTTCGCAAAATGTTTTGAAAATCGTGTAGAACTCAAGAGTTCAAAAAATGGAGGGAAAATTTTCGAAACTTTGCCCACACTGGCATCATTTTTACCATCATATTTGTTACATCAAACCCTTTCACCCATAAGATAAAAAAAAAGCCCTGCCCTACCCTAAAACCATGGATCTTCTTTTAAAACCTTTTTCCACATCTTACGTGTTCTCAAATTGTACAATGAAAAAACTTTTAAACCATTAAAAAAGATAACGTGTTTTTATAGTCCATCAAAAATGTACCCACTCATCAAATCGTCAGCTTTTGGTCAAAATAACCAAAATCCATGAACACACAAATTATAAAGTTGTATCTCTGGGGTTTTGAGGTCCATTTATGAAACCTTGTCTGTTTGCTCCACAATGTACTTATGTGGCTGCCTTCTTGAAGCACATATTTGAATGAAGTGGTGCCATTTTGATTTATGGAACTTTCGGGCATCCTCAGATTTAGTATCATTGTTCCATCTTTTATAACATTAAATGTAATTTTTTTTTCACTATTATCCTCCTAATCCTCACGATCACAATTAGAAATTTCTAACGGAGAAGCGCTGATCTGAATGATAGATCTGGGCCGATATACATTCAACGCCAACAGATTGATGTAGATCTCGTCCAAAGTAATTAGATATGTAGAAATTTTTATCGAAAGAAAGCCTCCGAAGGCTTCATTCAATGTCAACGCACTTATGCAGTAAATTTTTGGATTTTAATTTTGTATAGTTAATATGGTTAAAAGAAGATTTTATATGTTTGATAATATTAGAAATATTAAGATTTGGTAATAATAATATTAAAATATAGGTAATAAGGTTTAGTATTATTTATTATTAATAATAATATTTAACACATAAATATTAAAGTTTTATAATAATAATATTATTATCGTTAATATTTATATAAATTTTTAATAGTATAATGATGTGTAATTATGGTTAAACTAGTTCAAAGATGGTCAATATTTGTCATTAGGGTCATTCATGTTTAACATTGTCAATCATAATGAACATGTCAATCATATTCATCTATAGTTAAGTATTGAAAACCATGTTTAGCAATGTTTACCTACTGTCAACCATTGTTGACTCTAGACAACAATGTTAAAAGGTTGACATATACATATCATAAATAAATAGGAGTGTCCTAATGTATCAAACAAAAATCACTCAATCTATATGTATATATATGTTTTCAAAAGGGAATGAAATAGATAAACTTAGGAAAGGAAAGTATTTTCAATTTAGAATAACAATAAAATGCAATGTGGGGAAACCAATAGCCATGGACATTAATAATATATTACTCTAGTTATTAACACTTTGTAATGCCCCTTCCTAATCATGTTATCTTACATTACCTTATTAACCTGCCTACTATGTGGTTGACTTTTAGCTTGATTCAAGTGTAATTAGTATACTTAAGAGGCAAGTGTACACTAGCTACATAAGAACACCTTGCACAAATTTGATGGTACAATCAACATCTGTAACACTTCCCAAATAATAGCCAAGAATTACTTTATCATGTTTAAGATTTTAATAAATAGAATTCAGGAAAGACCATTGACTTTTTAGATGAATATTTAAATAACAAATAATTTTTTTTTTTGTAATTATGAAATCTCATAATTAAAGAAGGAAGACCAAAAATGAATTCCAACCTCCAAGAACTTAGGAATAGTTAAAGACAATTACACCTTTCTCTCCTGGAGATAAAAAGAGATCTTTGTGCAAAGAAAAGGGCTCAACCTTGAATTAAAAATAAGGAAAAAAGAAATTTTGTGAACGAACAACACGTTGTTAGAGGGGAAAATCTAGAGTTGGACCTCGCCCAGTGGATAACCTCAGTACAAACATAGAATCAGTGGTATTTTAGAATGGACTATAGTCTTGACGTCTATTACTATGTTCGAGAGATAATACTAAAAAAATTGTTATCTAGTGTCCGAGAGTGCATCTCGGGGGGAGAAGTGGACGTGATTTCCCTTCTCAAGGTTCAGTGGAGAAGGTCTCACCTTATCTGAATTCGTGCATAAACATAGACAGACAAGTATTCCAACTTTGCTTAAGTCTAAAGCTATGAGCTCATGAATGAAAATAGATATATATTTGGCTAGTGTATGGGTAACATAGGTATCAACCCAAGTGTTTATGTTCTACTGAACATAGTATCTTGAGAGTATGATAAATTGTATAATTTTCTTTAAGTACAACTGCAACGCTAAATTATGATAACACGGTGAAATTTTAGAAGAGACTTTTGAAAATATAGACTAACAGATTGTAACTCAGAGTATTGCATGAATTCATAAAGCCTTTATTACATAAAGTATATTATCTTATCCCTTTAGATTTTCCGAAGGAAGCAATTGGAAAATTGGTCTCCAATAGGGAAGAACCAAATGCATGCTTAACCATAAATTAAAAAAATGCAGTTACAACATCCTATAGGAAATGTATATATATGCGCTAACATTACATTAAAATTTGGAACCATTTGATTTGTATAAGTAGAGAGTTTACATTGGGTTAACAAAGGGGTTAGGACCAAGCTGATGCTTCCACAGCCACATCGTCTAGTCCCCTAGGAATCTATTAACAAGAAAGTCATACCCAAAACTACAAATTCTCCTACCATTTCTATCTACAACATAAGTATTCAAACTAGATACAATCGAATAATTTCATAAAAGAACACACTTTGCAAGCAGCCTAAGTTATTTATCAGGACGAGACATAATCTAATGAAACAATTGCCTTTTCTTTGGAAAGAAAATTGAAAGAGATATAAAACAGTGAGAGAGTTATAAATAGAAACCAACAAGAATTTCCCATTTCCATCAGGAGGGAACTTCCATCCATATAAACTAGTTGCAGTCAAATAATAGAACAACATAAGTATAAATATTTAACGAAAATGACAACTATCATTTTACCGAGTACTCAAATATCGAGAGCACCGATTTAGTTCAAAAGTCAAACTCGACTGAGGAGGATAAGCCAAATAACATTCATCGAAAACTTAGTTACTGTTAGAGACATTTCTGGAGTGGAAAATACAAAACTCTTGAAGGGTTTTACAAGAAAATTGTGTGCGGAAATTCGAGTTTCTAGCTAGCACCTCTAAAACTTAAAAACCCTCATTTATATTCACTACAAGCCAAATGGATATGTTTTCAATGAAAAGCACCTGGTGGCAAGGATATCGAACTGGTGTAGCAGTCAACATTCAAAACCCACTCAGATGTAAGCCTACAAATTACAAACAAAGGTAAGACTCTAAAGAAAACCAATAGAGCACCAAACAAAATATACACCTATTATGTGCATAATGTTATGAGTAATTTATGATATGAATGAGGGTTACCTTCAGCAAGGGTTTTTGTTCCCCAGAAATCTAAGGATGCAAAATCCTACACTTTGTCCATGAAAATTCTCGCTTGAGGGTTAGGACCTCCATAAATGAAAAGACGATTGTGAGGAAGTTAATCAAACAACTCAAGGTTATGAGGGTTATATCAAATGAGACATTGTAATTAACAAAGATACCTTTACCTATAGCAGAGAGCACAAGATGTGCGTTGGAAGAAGCTTTATGAGAGAAACCCTCCAGATGGTAGAGTAGCTTGTAAAGAAATTGATAAATCACAAACATAATTAAATAACTGGCTATTGAGATTGAACATAGCCCAGAGAATAACCCATATTTGTCCATGAACCAATTGGCTAACAGTGAAAATTTACCCCTTGCATTGAGTTGCCAAACATGTCCTCATGGATCTGCGTTGAGCGAATGGAGCAGATTAGGACCACAAACACCCTATCTATAACCATAATTGTTCACAAGAAAGTTCATGCCATCAGATCAGAATCAAAACGACAAACGGTTTGATAGCATCCAGCTATCCGTGGAAGTGAAACCCAGTTGTAATCATATAAACCTTCTTGATGCTTTCATCGATTCTTCTGCAAGTTTGTTAGGGCACTTAATGGATTTAATTAAAACACATACCATATTGTGATCCTTACACATATGTCTTATGTTCACCGATAATGAAGTCAACGTATATATATGATATTAATAAGGTTAATACCAAATTGCAATCTTTATGCATATGGTAATGATATGGTCATGAAGGTATGGGTTTAATATTATGAGTTTAGAATCGAAAAATAAAAATAATATCTTTTTATATGCCTTTACATGTTACAAGTGGTATTAGAGCCACAGGTTCTAGCTATGTAGCCTTGGGCAAGAAATTTATCAATAACCAAATGTTTAAATGCATAGAGAGGAGCAAAGAAATAGTATGAGAAGGGGACGAAGAACTACACCATCTAACCTAGAAATGTTTGTATAGTTGGGAGAAAATTCGACAAATGAGAATGTTGTGTTGCTAGAGACTCTTTAATGATAATGAGTAGAAATTATGAACTTGTGTGGTGACAATCAGAGATTGATATTAGAGTAGGAGAGAATCCTCAAAATCCTCTTGAATCGACAAAATCTGAGGGATAGAGATCCAAGTGCAGACAATGGAAACATAGAGGAGACAAGGCAAAAATAGAGAGGTGCTCTGAAAACTGAGGAAACTCGTATGAATAATGATGAGGAAAAATCAGAGAATACTTCTAGAGATAGAGGGGCTAAGAATATAAGAATTGAGTTAGAGGGAGAATTTTAAAAAATAAAAACTCCATTATTTGATGTAGAAGTAGAAGATGTAGTAGAAGCTTGGTTCATTAATATGAACCAGTGTTTTCATATATACGAATATGATGATAATTTAAGGACTTTACTAGTTGTGTACCAATTGCAATGTAAAGCCACCCTTTGGTGGGAAGAGAATAAAAAAAATCAAAACATAGACGAGCAAGGGATAACTTGGGATACCTTTGAGAAGTATTTTAAGGATAAATACTTGACATAAAGGTTCTATGATGAGAAGGCGAAGGAATTCCATGACTTGAGGTTGGTACAACAGTCCATGGACAAATTTATCACCAAATTTACATCTTTGTTGCGCTACGTTTGATACATCTGTGAAGAGAAAGTTAAATTACATCGCTTCCTAAATAGTTTTCCTACTCATATGAAGGAACGAATAGAACTTGACAATACGAAAATAATGGATGAAACTATTAAGAAGGCTCATATCTGCGACACACAAATGTAGCATAAAGGAGAAGGTAATAAGATCTAGCTAGGAAAAATGAGGAAGAAAGGACTTTAAAGAAATTTGAAGGGAAATAGATTAGGTTGAATGAAATTTGTACCCAAAAATGTAGGGGGAGGAGGCCTAGGAAATTATCAGCCGTGAAACTGAAATCTATATGAATCCAAAACAATTGAAACTCACAAAAAGACAAGACTTGGCCAACCACCAAAATTGCCCTAGAATGTTGGGGTCGTGGAGAACCCCAATGCTACAAGAGTTGTTATCACCACACCAAAAATGGAATCACAACAAGTGTTAAAGAATCTTCCATGGTTGGAGATGTGGCCATGAACATACGAAATATTAACGCTGCCTTGGAGGATCATCAAGAAGAGTATCAACTTGCTATGGTGGAGTTTGAAGGTAAGATAACTAACTAGATAGTGTTTATTTTGATTGACCCAGGAGCAAGTCTTAGCTATTTCATTCCAAAAATAGTCAAAATGTGTCATTTCTAAGTATGAAATTTAAAACTTCATGGCTAGTGAAATTAGCCACAGGGGAAAAATGTAGAGTGACATCCAAGATAGAAAATTGTCCCGTAGAAATTTAAGGTCAATCCACTAAAGTAAACTTAAATATATTACCTTTGGGTTCTTATGATGTGTTAATTGGGATGGATTGGCTGGAAGGACATTAGTCCTTAGTAAATTGTTAGGATAAACCTGTCATTTTCCTCATAGAGTAAGGAAATAGACAGGAAATATAGGGTATTAAAAGAAATATTAAGTTGCCATCAATAACCACTAACTAGTTCAAGAAATGAGTCTGGAAAGGTTGTCAAATATATGTTGTGTAGGTTAGATATGCCAATTAAAAGGATAAATTTCCAGCTTTAGAAGATATACCTATTTTCCAAGAGTCTATAGATGTGTTTCCAGAAGATATACCTTGGTTACCTCCAAAAAGAAACATTGATTTTACCTTATAACTTATCCCTAGAGCTTCCTCGATGTCGAAAGCAATATACCATATCAGTATTTCTGAGTTGACTGAACTCAAAATGTAGCTACATGAATTACTCGACAAAGGGTACATCCGACCAAGTGTATCCCCATGGGGAGCACTCGTACTGTTTGTAAAGAAGAGAGATGGAACGCTGAGACTTTTTATTAATAATAGGAAATTAAACAAGTTAACCATCAAGAATAGGTATCATTTTCCTCAAATCGATGACTCATTTGATCTGGCCAAAGGTGCCACTGTATTCTTTGAAATAGATCTGTGGTCAGGGCATCATCACATTCGAATTAAAGATGAGGATTTTTGTACAAAAGCGTTTAGAACACAATATGGCCATTATGAATTTATCGCGTTACCTTTTGGGTTGACTAATGCCCCAACAACCTTTATGACTTTAATGAATGGGATTTTCCACCACTACTTGGGCAGGTTCATTCTAATTTTCGTCGATGATATTTTAGTCTACTCAAAAAATGCAGAAGAACATCAGGAGCATATGAGGATTGTTCTCCAAACCTTAAGAGAAAATAAGCTCTATGCCAAATTCAACAATTGTAACATTTTTAAGCAGAAAATACAATATTTGTGGCATGTGATATCTTCAGAAGGCACTGAATTTGACCCTAAAAAGATTAGAACTATCCTAGATTGGCTTGTCCCTTAAAATGTAGGAGAAATTCAATCCTTTATGGGTTTGGGAGGCTATTATCATCGATTTATTGAGGGGTTTTCTATAATTTCTTACCCTATGACATCTCTATGGAAGAAAGGGAGAGTTTTTAAATGGATAGCAGAATGTCAACTCAGTTGCAAACAATTGAAACATTTTTTAACATCTGCTCCAATACCAAAAGTAGCTGATCCAGAAAAGGACTTTACTATTTGTATGGATGCTTGCCAGTAATGTGTTGGAGGTTTGTTGATGTAGGACAATAAAGTGGTGGCTTATGAGTCAAGAAATATTAAAGAGAATTAACAGTGATCTTTGACATACAATATAGAACTTACTGCAGTAGTGAATGCATTGAAAGTGTGGCACCATTACTTGTTGGGAAAGAAATTCTTACTTATGAAAGACCATAGAATTCTAACTAATTTATTTAATAAAATTAATTTAAATGCATGCCAAGCTCAGTAGACAAAGTTCCTCCGTGAATTTGACTTTGATATAAGACACCTTCAAGGCAATAAAACCAAGTGACCAATGTTTTAAGAAGAAAGGTTTAATGTGTGTATGAAATTTGGTATCACCACATAGATTTTTTCGTGACAGAACAACTAAAGGAAGTTTCCGTTAAGGATCCTGAATATAATTTTTTTATGATGGAAAATTAAGAAAATGTAGGATTTTGGGAAACCTACTAAGTATGGCATAAATGATAGGAAAATTTTTATTTTTAAAGGAAGTGCGTATGTTCCTAATCAGGTAAGATTCAAGCAAATGTTTTAAGATGAGTTTCACCGCAGACCTTATGCCGCTCACAAAGGTTATCAAAAGTTGTTCTTTGCAATGAAGAAAATATATTTTTGGCTTGGAATGAGGAAGGACATCATGACATACTTGGTGACATGTTTATAATGTGATTGTGTTAAAGCTGATCATCAACATCCCGTTGGACAACTTTATCCACTTGCTATACCCGAGTGGACATGGGAAATGATTACATTAGACTTGATAACTAAACTTCCAAAAACTCGGAAGAAGCATGAGTCCATCATGGTGGTGGTGGACAAGTTGAGAAAAATCTCTCATTTTATTCATGTTAAATTTGCCTATAAGGTGGTGGAAATCACAGACATATTTATGAAGGAAATATTCGAACTACACGGAATGTCGAAAGTAATAATTTTAGATAGAGAGGTGAAATTTACATCTGCATCCCAAAATGTTATTTTTAGAGGGCCAGGTACTTGGATCCAATTTAGTACCATTTATCAGCCTCAGACGGATGGACAAACAATGCAGTTCAATCAAGTATTGGAAGATATGTTACGAATGTATGTGATGCAACAACCAACCAAATGGGAAGACTATCTCCTTTTGGTTGAATTCACTTATAGTAAAAAATACCATGAATCATTACAGTTGAGCCCCTATGAAATGTTGTATGGAAGAACGTGTAGGACTCTAGCTGGTTGGCATAACTGAAAAGAAAAGATGATCCTAAGACCTAAAATGTTAACAGAAATGGAAGAAGAATTAAATAAAGTTCGACAGAACTTGAAAGGGGCTCAATATAGACAAAAGGTTTAAGCGGACAAAAAGAGAGGTTTGAAAGAATTCCAAGTCGGAGATCATGTTTATGTCCAGAGAAAACCCAAGAAAAGAACCTTGTAGTGGGATAGTTGTGCTAAATTAGCACCCTGCTATTGTGGCCCTTTTCAAGTCCTGGAAAGGATAGGACCGATAACTTATGAGCTTGCTCTTCCTCATCACAAAAAATTTCATAATGTGTTTCACATGTCACTATTAAAGAAATATGTTTATGACCCCAACCACATTATTAATTGAAAATATTTGAAAGTAATTATGAATGAATTTGAATTATATTATATCCAAGATAGAATGGATAACTAATTGTGATAATGATGTTTTTTACAGGTCGAATCAGATGGGGAATTTTTGGTAGAACCCCTGTGTATTCTCGATCATAGAGAAACAATGTTGTAGAAGAAAGTTATCACCCAAGCTAAAGTGCAGTGGAAGCAATTTATCCTAGAGGAAGCTACTTGGGAAGATGAAAGTCTGTTGAGACGATCTTATCCTACTATGTTCCATGGGCTACAGTAGACACCGAGGATGGTGTTCTTCCGAGGGGGAATATGTAACACCTCCCATATAACATCTAGAAAATAATTTATTGTGTTTAAGATTTTAGTAAATAGAACTCAGGAAAGACCAATGACATTTTAGATGAATATTTAAATAGTAAATAATATTTTTTTTTGTAATTATAAAATCTCAAAATTCAAGAAGGGAGACCAAAAATGAATTCCAACCTCTAGACATTTACGAATAGCTAAAGACAGTTACGCATTTCTCTCTTGGAGATAAAAAAATATCTCAGTGGAAAGAAAGGAGTTTAGTCTTGAATTAGAAATAAGGAGAACAACACACTATTAGACGAAGGAACAACACACTATTAGACGACAAAATCCAGGGCTCGACCTAGGTTAGTGGATAATCTTAGTGTAGACTATATTATAGACTTGATGTCTATTACCAGATTCAACAGATAATACTAAAAAAATTGTTACCTGATGTCCTAGAGTGGAGCTCGAGAGGAGAAGTGGATGTGATTTCCCTTCTCAAGGTTGGGTGGAGAAGGTCTCACCTCAGTTGAATTTGTGGATTGACATAGATAGATAAGTCTTCCATCTTTGCTTAAGTATAAAGTTATGAGTTCATGAATGAAAATAGATATATGTTTTGTTACTGTATTTGGTAAAATAGGTATAAACCCAAGTGCTTATGTTCTACTGAAAAGAGTAGCTTGAGAGTATGATAAATTGTGTAATCTACGGTTAGTACAATCACAAAACTAAATTATTATAACACAATGAAATTTGAGAAAAGTCTTTTGAAAATATAGATTAGCAGATTGTAACTCAAAATATTGCATGAATTCCTAAATTCTATATTACATAGTGCATATTCCCTTATCCCTTTAGATTTCATGATTGAAGCAACTGGAAAATTGGACTCCAATAGGGAAGAAATGAATGCATGCTTAGCTGTAAATTAAAAAAATACAGTTATGACTTCCTGTAGGAAATGTATATATATGCGCCAACATTACACTAAAATTTGGAACCATTTTATTTGTATAAGCAAAGAGTTTTCATTGTGTTAACAAAAGGGTTAGGACCAAGCTGGCGATTCCACAGCCACCCGATCCAATCCCCTGGTAATATATTAACAAGTAAGTCGAACCCAGAAGTAGAAATTGTCCTACCATTTCTATTTGAAGCATAAGTATTGAAACTAGATACAATCCAATAATTTCATAAAAGAGCACACTCTGCAAGAAGCCTAAGTTATTTATCAGGAAGTGGCACAATATAATGAAACAATGGTCTTTTCCTTGGAACGAAAATTGATATATATAAAAAACAGTGACAGAGTTATAAATAGAAACCAACGATAATTTAGCATTTCCTCAATGGGGGAACATCCATCCATATAAACCAGTTGTGTCCAAATAAATAAAATAGCATAAGTATAAATATTTAATGAAAATGGAAATTGTCTTTTAACCCAGATCTCAGCTGCTGAGAGCATCAAGTTTAGATAAACAGTCGACCTCAACTGAGGAGGATAAGCCAAATAACATTCATTGAAAGATCAGTTACTTAGGAAAACTGAAATAGTTAATAAGTTACAGAAAGCATCATTTTTGGCAAGGAAAATGCAAAACCCTTGGAGTGTGTCACAAGAAAATTGTCTCAGAAAATTCCAGTTTCTGACCAGCAACTCTAAAAGTTAAAAACCCTCATTTTTATTCACTACAATCCAATTGGCTATGTTGTAAATGAAAGACACCTTGGTTAGGATATCGAAGGAGTGTGGGAGCCGCCATTCGAAACCCACTCATATGTAAGCTTGTAAGTTCCAAGAAAAGAAAGGTAAGACTCTAAAGAAAACCAATAGAGCGCTAGAAAAAAAATACACCAATTATGTGCATGGAATTATGAGGAATTTTTTATATGAATGAGGGTTACCTTTAGCAAGGGTTTTCGTTCCAAAAAATTTAAGGATGCAGAACCCACCATTCTATCCATGAAAATACCTACTTAAGCGTTAGGACCTCCATAAATGAAAAGAATATCGCGAGGAAGTTAATCGAGCAACTCAGCGTTATGAGGGTTACATCAGATGAGACAGTGTAATGAACAAATATACCTTTACCTATAGAAGAGAGGACGAGTTGTGTGCTAGAAGAAGCTTTAGGAGAGAAACCCTCCAGATGGGAGAGTAGCCAGTAAAGAAATTGATGAATCACAGACATAATTAAAGAGCTCACTGTTGAGATTGAACATAGCCTCGTGAGTGACTTAGATTTGTCCATGAAACAATTAGATAATGGTGAAAATTTACCCCTTGTATTGAGTTGCAGAGCTCGTCCTCATGGAGTTGCGTGGAGAAAATGGGGAAAAATAGGAATGTAAACACCCTAGCCAGAACCCTAACCATTCACAAGGAAGCTCATGCCATCAGATTGGAATCAAAATCGAATGGTTCCATAATCTCCAACTGTATGTGGGAGTGGAACCTAGATGTAATCTTATAACCCTTCTGAATGCTTCAATCGATTCCTTTGGAGGTTCGTTAAAGTGCTTAATGGGTATAATTGAAACACGTACCATATTGTGAAGCTTACACATATGTATTATGTTCATTGATAATGAAGTCAACGTATATATCTGATAATAATATTAATACCATATGCATATGGTAATGATATGGTTATGAAGGTATGGGTTTAATATTATAAGTTATAGACAAATAGAAAGAAAATAAAATTATATGCCTTTCCATGTTACATGATCCTTAAGCGAAATAAATGGTTAAGCTTTAATAACGATTAATTAAACCTTAAATTCTAATTTATAATTAATGATTACATTTTAAAAATGATCTATTTAATGATTAAATTAATAGGATTACTATGAATCCATTAATTTGACTAAAATTTAACCTATAGAATTAATTTATTTCATTAATGATGAGTGGATTGGGAATTCCCACCAAAATTGTTAATTGAGGGTGTTAGGTCTCTATAATACTAGTGATTAACCCATTACTATTGTAGTTGTATCCCTTATTAATATTGGTGTGCCCCTATTGTCCCCATATTTTTATTACTGTGCCCCATAGAATCCCCCTATTGCTATTTTTGTGGCTTTAAATTATTATTGTTAGGTCGACTCGATTATATTGTGACTCCCTAGACTCCTATATATAGAAATGAGGTTTTTTCATTTGAATCATCCAAGAATTGTTCATTTTTCTAATGTAAAGGAGGTTGCCCCCTCGAAGAGGCTGAATTCTAAGGTGTTGATCTCTCTTTTCTATCTTTTTGTGAGATGGTTTCATAACATTTGGTATCAGAGCTTTGGATTCTAGTGTTTCACTGCTCCAAATAGGTCATCGTGGCATTTTCGCTATAACTTTTTTTCTACAATGTTTCTGAAGGGAAAAAAAACCCATTTGAGATGAAATCACACTGAACCTCGAGTCCGAATCTCAAAGATTTTTGCGCTATATTTTCGGAGATATGTTCTGAGGAAGTTGGTCTTTTTGCAGACTCCTGGATTACATTTCAAACAGGTGACTTGGGGAAAATTTTCATAACTTTCTCTCTGAGCATTGGATTGAAATTTTGTAAGAAGCTGAAGAAAGTGGATAGACTATAGTTTCTTGCATATATCTTTCAGTACCAAAGGTTGAAACAGTGACACGTGGCACTTCATACAATCTCGCTCTTCCGAAAAGGTCTATAATCAGGTCATCTTGGGAGATTGTGCATAACTCTTCGTTTGCTCATAAGTATCTTGCTTTTAAATATTGTAAACGTTTTTTAATTTTGATTTTTATCTAATACCAATTTTATTTCTTTTTTCAATTATTTTTTAGAATGATATTTATTTTCTTCATTATCATATAGCAATTTCAAGGTGGTTGTTCTCATCAAGTGCTTTGAGTGTCTCCAGTATTCGTGTGAGTTCTTCAATCAATGATTGACATTAATCTATATTTGGATTTAACAAACACATATACATATAATGAATCTTATTTATCAATAGGTGACTATTATAAAGAATCCATTTTAATTAAAAAGAAATGAAAAGAAATAGATTTATTTTTATGGTAGATAAGCAAATATAATATAGTTATTTAAGGTCTAGACTCTAAAAAAATTACTATAATTATATTTTTTTCTTTTTGTAAGGTTGGTGGACTACATTTTCATCTTGTCCAATATATCAACTTATTGGGACAAGTAATTGAATGGTGACTTGGTATCAAGGATGCCTAAATAGAGCACCAATCACCATCTATCCAAGACCCAAGACCAAGTGAACCCATTATAATGAAATTAATAAAAATATTTTAAAACAATTAATGGTAGGAGTTTAAAAAACATATTGTATTATTGAGAAGAAGAGTAACCACCTATCCAAGATCTTTTGGAGTCATTATAATAAAATTAATAAAAATATTTTCACATAATTAATGATCTGAATTTAAGAAACATACTTTATTATCGAGAAGAAGAATAATATCTTTTGACTAGTGGATTTGTTGATCCTCCACCTTGTGAACTTCTATGAACTTGCCAATTACAATTCCTTACGAGAAAAGTCATTTCAAGGTGTTTTTAAGAAATTCGAGAATGCAAACATGTATAAAATTTAAGACAGATTATTAACAATGGCTTTTAAAAACATAAAAAATCTAAATCAACATAATTCCATATAACATTCCATGAGAAATGTTTGGCATGCCAAATTAAAAAGATATGTTTCTTTGTGAGAAAAAAAACAAACAATGGCAAATTATTTATTATAGCCTTACTTCACAAGCTTAGACACTCTTAAAAATTGTGAGTATGAATTATATTCCAATATTTTTGTCTTTCTCATATATATTTGTATTTCCATGAGTAGCAATATTCATTTTACTTATTTTTCCATTAGTAGCACTATTGATTTTACTTTTAAAAATTCTGAAAGATTCAAAAGGTTTCCAAAAGTAATGCCAAGTGTTTATGTTGACTTCTACTCAATAAGGTCAATGTCTTAAACATTATAAATTATTTTGATTCTGATCTAGTATCATATTTATATTTTCCATTTATTTTTTAATGTGATATTAGATTGATTTCCTTATTTTATAGGGATTGTAAAGTAATTTGATATGAGTGCTTCAATTTATTACATTTTGACTTATTTTTGGAAGTGATATTAGATTTATTTTTTTAAAATATAATAATTGTTCAGTGGTTGTTCTCATCCATTAATATATGTATGAGTGTCTTCTATTTATTATTTGTGTAAGTGTTTCAATCATTAAAATTAATTTTCAATTTGATTAAAGGAACATATATACCTATAATGAGTCTTATGAATTTTATTGGTTAATAAATGATTAAATCATCTAAAATTAAAACTAAAAGAAATACATTGTAATTAAACATATATATTCTAAATATAGAAATTAAATCATAAATTTAAGGCGTCAAATTAAAAAATTCATGATAATGCAATTGATAAAAATATTTTAGCGGGATTAATCATCAGACCACAAGGACATAAATATAAATATTGTATGATTGAGAAGAGCAGTATTATCCTCTGACGGGCCAATTTGGATATGCTATGTATTATCCTCTGACCGACCAATTTGGATATACTATGTATGAGTAAACTTATTTCAAGGCGTTT
>APFE031528562.1:0-33906 GCA_000404065.3 Pinus taeda | reverse complement strand
TCATTCTAACAGATGTCCATATTAAAGACTGTTGGAAAGCCTTGATAGGAGTACAGGGTTTGTCTATGGTTGATGACAGTGAATTCCTGTCTGTTATTGTTCAGACGTCCTTCCAGCTTACCAATACAGTTCATCCTAAACTGAAACAGCCGGTGTTGAAAGATTGTATCACAGTAGGGATAGGAAATGCACAAATCGAAGGTGTACATTACGAAAAAGAATCCTTACCCAATGACTGGTATGTTCAGTATAAGTCCTTGGCTTCAGATAATGCAAATAGCAAAATCAAAAGAATGGCGCTTACGGATGGGAGTGTAAAGATTATCCCGAATCCTCATGATCCTAGAATCCATAAGCCCATAGTGATGCCAGAGAAACATGTAATACCAGTTGATGATTCAGTCCAAAGTAGAAGATCCTTTTACAAACAACTTACTATACCAGAAGAACAACCTTCTACTTCTACCAGTACACCCCGGTCCAATACTCAGTTGTATATTCCTGAAGAGAAACCCTTTTTTGCTGTAAATAAAATGTTTAGAACACATGTACATAATTATCCACCTGTAGAAGAAGATCAATTTGCCAATAAAAGATTTGTTAGGGGAGGAAAATGGCCACCCAAAACCAAGTTCTGTGTTTCTTCATCCCGAACCATACAGCCACCCACAAGAGCAGATTGTGCTCCTCTGTTAGAACATAATTCTCAAGAAACTAGAGATTTAGACCAAGTCTATCAAGTAGGAAATTATTTGACTACTTGGTGCTCTCATGCTGAAGAAGTTCTAATGATTTAGGAGAACAGGCTGACTTAATAAATCAAAATATTAAGCTACTGTATGAAGAATAGCAAGCAGAAAAACAAGCAAAAGAAGAAAGAAGGAGAAGAAAACAGAAGAAAAACGCCAAGAAAATACCACAGTTACATGTAGATATGTCAACTCCAAATTATTGGGATTTGGAGGAAGATTCAGAAGAGGTTACAGAAGAAGCAGCTAAGTCAAGTGTAGAAGAACGAACTTCCATGGATACTGGAAAATTAACCAGTAGTTCCAAACCGTCATACAAAATAGATAAACCTTTCGAGTCAAAAAAGGAAGTCATGACATTAGAACAGGCTGCAATTAAATTGCCATCATTTATTCTGCCATCTATAAAAAATCAGAATAAAGCTCATATTCTGAAAGAAGCTGTAAAATATCCTAGAGTCGAAGAAGACTTGTTTTCAGCAAATGCAAGTGGCTATGTCTTAGATCTTGATAACTCATCCAATCCTGGTGAATCTATTAGGATATGGATCGGATCTTTATATCAAATGCAAGTCACTACCAAACTGAATAATATGTCTATCATGATTCTAGTTGAGAAAAGAATGGCAGGTATTGTTTTTGATTGGTGGATGGGAGGATCCGAAGCCGAAAGATTAGCAGCCATGAATGCTGGTTTGTCTACATTTGAAATTTTGTTAAAAACACAGTTTGTACCAGAACAAACAGCTTTTAACTGATCTTAGTAGAATGGAATTGAAAGATTTAAAGTATTTAGATCAGTTTGGCAAAGATTTCATGGCTAAAGTCTTTAAGGCTAATCTTTTTAATGATATTGCTCAGAAAATTGCTTTTCTTTCAAAGTTACCAGGCAATTTGGGAGATCTGATAATGAAGGATCTAGAAATTCAAATGAAAGGTCTAGATCAGATCTATTGGGTTGATCTTTTGTTCCGAGTGTCAGAAAAAGTCAAATATTTGTGTTGGCAGAAGAAAGCGCATGACATCACTCCAAGTTCAGATGTCTGCAAAGCAGTACTGCCATGGACGCCTTTTAAGTCAAAAAAGAAATCCAAAAGGTATGGCAAGTACAAACCCAAAAGAATATCTAACCCAAAGAGGCCATTTCGAAAATTCAGATTTTTGAAGAAAATGAACAAACCCAGAACAACAATTGTTGTTTCATTTGTAAACAAGGACACTTTGCTAGAAAGTGCCCCCAGAAATCATCCAGTAAACTCAAGGCTTGTGTAGATATTGAAGAGTTTCAGGATGACTGGTCTGTAGTTGAGTCTGATGATGAAATTTCTGATTTATATATTCTTACAGAAGTTTCAGATTGTGAAGACGATCATGAGTTTGTACAGAAAATCAATATTTGTCCATCCAGTTCAGATTTTTCCAGTGATCAACATTACAGTGATATAGAGAGTTCTTCAGAAGAAGAGATAACAAGTGAGACAGAAAATGATTCAGATGATGAATCAGCAAGCACACTTTCAGTCAAAACAGACAAAGGTAAGCAACCTGCGGTACCTTTATCTCAATTCAGTTCTTTCTGTCCTTTTGAAAAGAAGATAGCAGCGTCAACCAGTATGTCGCAAGTAGAGTCTCCAAGAGAAGAATCAAACACTTTGTTAAAAAAGATTGTTAAAACAGACAGTTTAATTTACATTCCAGTGCAAGTCCAAGTAAAAGGTGAATGGGTTTCAGTAGATGCCTTTGTAGACACTGGAGGTTCAAACAATCTAGCAAGACCTTCTCTTTTTAAATCCTTGTGGAAGCCGTTGAAAAACATATTGGTTTCAGAAACAATTGGAGGATCTGTTCAACTCACACATTATGTAGACAACATTTCCTTAAAAGTTGGGGGGGTGTAATTAAAATTTCAGCAATCCAGCACTACGACCCTTCAGCTAGTTTAATGCTGGGCATGCCATTTATAAACTCTGTGCTACCTGTTACTATCAGCCAAGATAAGCTGATAATAAATTTGAAGAAAAGAGCTATCTCAGTACCTAGACTAAGCCTTGCAAACTCTGAAGCTAGGTATGAAAATAGTCAGAAAAGAGTAGGTACTAGAAGGCCAGTAAAAGATTCAGACGACTGGCAAGAAGTCCTACAGTTTTATGAAGCCAGAGCAGAAAATAAAACAAAACAGTTAGCTTGCATTGATACAAATTGGTCTACAGAGCATAAAGATATATACCAAAGACTTCTAAAGAGCTGCTCAGACAACCCTCATAAATTTTGGGAAACTGAAAGTCCGATGCAGGAAATAGTCACCTTACATGACAATGGAGTAAAAGGGAAAATGATTCCATGTACACCATCTGATGAACAAGAAATTCGGAATCAGATTAGTGAATTACTAAAAATGCATTAATTGAACCTAGCGAATCCCATTATGCATGTTCAGCATTTTTAGTAAGAAATCATTCTAAGATAGTAAGAGGAAAACCAAGAATGGTTATTAACTATAAACCTCTTAATGCCATTACTCAGAATTTTAATTATCCATTGCCAAGGCCAGAAGTTATTATGCAGAAAATTCAGCATAGTAAGGTGTTCAGCAAATTCGACATGAAGTCTGGGTATTATCAAATCCAGATCCAGCCAAAAGACAGACACAAAACAACTTTCATATGTCTAGTAGGATTTTATCAGTGGAAAGTTGTTCCATTTGGTCTGAAGAACGCTCCAGCCTTTTTCCAAAGAAGGATGGATTATATTTTTGCTAAATATGATTTCATGGTTACATATATAGATGATATATTAATTCACAGTCCTGATGTACATACTCACTTAAAGCATTTAGAGTTTTTTCTTGAAGAAGTTAGAAAACATGGGATTGTTCTGTCAGAGAAAAAGATCTCCGTATTTCAGGATAATATATTTTTTTTGGGGATAAATGTTGTTAATGGTGCTATTCAAATGCAGCCCCATGTGCTAACAAAGTTAACACAGTTTCCTGATGAATTGAAGGACAAAAAGACAATTCAAAGATTTCTTGGAGTTCTGAACTATTTCGACAAATATATCCCAAATCTTTCAAAAAAGACAGCCCCGATTAGAAGATACATCAATCAAGGATGGTCTGAAGAAGCTATTGAAGCAGTAAGAAAGCTTAAAGAAGAATGTCAGCATCTACCAAGGCTTCAGCCACCAGGTGAAAGTTTACTTATTTTACAAACTGATGCTTCACTTGACTTTTGGGCAACTGTATTGTTAGAACAACTGAAGAACAACAAAGGGGAGATTGAAGAAAATTTGTGTGGATACGCTTCTGGGGAATTTACACCAAGTCAGAAAAATTACTTCATAGTTGAAAAGGAGACATTGGAAATATTCAATGGTATTCAGCGCTTTGAGGTATATCTCACCCCAGTAAAGTTTTGGATCAGAACAGACTCTAGAAATTTTAAATATTTTCTGTCCACTAAGATTTCAAGACAAATTGCAAAAGGCATAATTTTAGCCTGGCAAATTTGGTTTCAGTAGTTTGACTTTGAGGTTGAGTGGATTCCAGGCAATTCCAATTTCTTGACAGATTCTCTGACTAGAGATATGAACAAGATGTATATAACCTGTAAATATTCAGTTTTTGAAATTCCAGGTAAAAAACCAGAAGATGATAGTTTTGCTACATTTGTAGATAGATTCAGAATTTTGGAAAATCATGTTAGTTGGTTAACATATGAGATTAAAAAGGTAGCAGGTTTCAGACTCAGAAGAAACATGTGGATTCGAAAGTGTCAGGGATGGCAGTCAAAGAACCTAGGCACTTGACTTAGCTGCTTCTTCTGTAACCTCTTCTTCTTTTGGTACCAGAGCCATATCTCGTTCCTAGAGTTCTATTACATACTATAGACAGAATCTGAAAGAAGCCAGGAAGCCTTCGAAAAGCATCGTTGTTTTACATCGTGCTGAGTAGATAAAAGCTTATTCAGTCAATTTCTGGAATAGTTTGTATCTGCAAAATGGCTAGTTTGTTGAGATCTTTTTCTACTATTGATAAACGATCAATATCAGAAGTAGATAGTAGAAATGTTGAATCTGATGAGCATGAACAAGAAGAAGACCCTGAAAGTTGGAACCCTCCTGCGTTAAACACTAAAGAAATATATCCAGATCCACTCTTGTTCAAACTCTCAAAGAAGTATTATTTTAAAGAAGTAGAGATCAAAGTCAAGATTAAAGGTCCAGTTGTACAGATAATTAATTTGAATATATTTTCTGAAGATGAGATAAGGAAGTTTAGAAAATATGCTAAGGAAGGAAGATTTCATTACTTACATTTTGGAGCCATTAGAATTGGTTTAGCTCCTCTGTTCAGACATGGGATAAATACTCCTTGTATAGCATAATTATTTGATACAAGGCATAATGAGTATGATCATGCAAGGATAGGAACCATAGTGGGAAGCATGGAACTATTTTTCCTGATTATGCCATCAGTCTAACAGATGCCCATATTAAAGACGGTTGGAAAGCCTTGATAGGAGTACAGGGTTTGTCTATGGTTGATGACAGTGAATTCGTGTCTGTTATTGTTTAGACGTCCTTCCAGCTTACCAATACAGTTCATCCTAAACTGAAACAGCCGGTGTTGAAAGACTGTATCACAATAGAGATAGGAAATGCACAAATTGAAGGTGTACATTATGAAAAAGAATCCTTACCCAATGATTGGTATGTTCAGTATAAGTCTTTCGCTTCAGATAATGCAAATAGCAAAATCAAAAGAATGGCATTTACAGATGGGAGTGTAAAGATTATCCCGAATCCTCATGATCCCATAATCCATAAGCCCATAGTGATGCCAGAGAAACATGTAATACCAGTTGATGACTCAGTCCAAAGTAGAAGATCCTTTTACAAAAAACTTACTATACCAGAAGAATAGCCTTCTACTTCTACCAGTACACACCGGTCCAGTACTCAGTTGTATATTCCTGAAGAGAAACCCTTTTTTGCTGTAAATAAAATGTTTAGAACACATGTACATAATTATCCACCTGTAGAAGAATATCAATTTGCCAATAAAAGATTTGTTAGGGGAGGAAAATGGCCACCCAAAACCAAGTTCTGTGTTCTTCATCCCGAATGAGACAGCCACCCACAAGAGCAGATTGTGCTCCTCTGTTAGAACATAATTCTCAAGAAACTGGAGATTTAGACCAAGTCTATCAAGTAGGAAATTATTTGACTACTTGGTGCTCTCATGCTGAAGAAGTTCTAAATGATTTAGGAGAACAGGCTGACTTAATAAATCAAAATCTTAAGCTACTGTATGAAGAACAACAAGCAGAAAAACAAGCAAAAGAAGAAAGAAGGAGAAGAAAACAGAAGAAAAAGGCCAAGAAAATACCACAGTTACATGTAGATATGTCAGCTCCAAATTATTGGGATTTGGAGGAAGATTTAGAAGAGGTTACAGAAGAAGCAGCTAAGTCAAGTGCAGAAGAAAGAACTTCCATGGATACTAGAAAATTGACCAGTAGTTCCAAACCGTGATACAAAATAGATAAACATTTCGAGTCAAAAAAGGAAGTCATGACATTAGAACAGGCTGCAATTAAATTCCCATCATTTATTCTGCCATCTATAAAAAATCAGAATAAAGCTCATATTCTGAAAGAAGCTGTAAAATATCCTAGAGTCGAAGAAGACTTGTTTTTAACAAATGCAAGTGGCTATGTTTTAGATCTTGATAACTCATCCAATCCTGGTGAATCTATTAGGATATGGATAGGATCTTTATATCAAATGCAAGTCACTACCAAACTGAATAATATGTCTATCATGATTCTAGCTGAGAAAAGAATGGCAAGTATTGTTTTTGATTGGTGGATGGGAGGATCCGAAGCCGAAAGATTAGCAGTCATGAATGCTGGTTTGTCTACATTTGAAATTTTGTTAAAAACACAATTTGTACCAGAACCAGTAGATGAAAAGAAACAACTTTTAACTGATCTTATTAGAATGGAATTGAAAGATTTAAAGTATTTAGATCAGTTTGGAAAAGATTTCATGGCTAAAGTCTTTAAGACTAATCTTTTTAATGATATTGCTCAGAAAATTGTTTTTCTTTCAAAGTTACCAGGCTATTTGGGAGATCTGATAATGAAGGATCTAGAAATTCAAATGAAAGGTCTAGATCAGATCTATTGGGTTGATCTTCTGATCCGAGTGTCAGAAAAAGTCAAATATTTGTGTTGGCAGAAGAAAGCGCACAACATCACTCCAAGTTCAGATGTCTGTAGAGCAGTATTGCCATGGACGCCTTTTAAGTCAAAGAAGAAATCCAAAAGGTATGGCAAGTACAAACCCAAAAGAATATCTAACCCAAAGAGGCCATTTTGAAAATTCAGATTTTTGAAGAAAAGGAACAAACCCAGAAACAACAATTGTTGTTTCATTTGTAAACAAGAAGGACACTTTGCTAGAAAGTGCCCCCAGAAATCATCCAGTAAACTCAAGGCTTGTGTAGATATTGAAGAGTTTCAGGATGACTCGTCTGTAGTTGACTCTGATGATGAAATTTCTGATGTATATATTCTTACAGAAGTTTCAGATTGTGAAGATGATCATGAGTTTGTACAGAAAATGAATATTTGTCCATCCAGTTCAGATTTTTCTAGTGATCAGTATTACAGTGATATAGAGAGTTATTCAGAAGAAGAGATAACAAGTGAGACAGAAGATGATTCAGATGATGAATCAACAAGCACACTTTCAGTCAAAACAGACAAAGGTAAGCAACCTACAGTACCTTTATCTCAATTCAGTTCTTTCTATCCTTTTGAAAAGAAGATATCAGTGTCAACCAGTATGCCGCAAGTAGAGTCTCCAAGAGAAGAATCAAACGCTTTGTTAAAAAAGATTGTTAAAACAGACAGTTTAATTTACATTCCAGTGCAAGTCCAAGTAAAAGGTGAATGGGTTTCAGTAGATGCTTTTGTAGACACTAGAGGTTCAAACAATCTAGAAAGACCTTCTCTTTTTAAATCCTTCTGGAAGCCGTTGAAAAACATATTGGTTTCAGAAACAATTGGAGGATCTGTTCAGCTCACACATTATGTAGACAACATTTCCTTAAAAGTTGGGGGGAGTGTAATAAAAATTTCAGCAATCTAGCACTACGACCCTTCAGCTAGTTTAATGCTAGGCATGCCATTTATAAACTCTGTACTACCTGTTACTATCAGCCAAGATAAGCTGATAATAAATTTGAAGAAAAGAGCTATCTCAGTACCTAGACTAAGCCTTGCAAACTCTAAAGCTAGGTATGAAAATAGTCAAAAAAGAGTAGGTACTAGAAGGCCAATAAAAGATTCAAACGACTGGCAAGAAGTCCTACAGTTTTATGAAGCCAGAGCAGAAAATAAAACAAAACAGTTAGCCTTCATTGATACAAATTGGTCTACAGAGCAGAAAGATATATACCAAAGACTTCTAAAGAGCTGCTCAGACAACCCTCAGAAATTTTGGGAAACTGAAAATCCGATGCAGGAAATAGTCACCTTACATGACAATGGAGTAAAAGGGAAAATGATTCCATGTACACCATCTGATGAACAAGAAATTCAGAATCAGATTAGAGAATTACTAAAAATGCAGTTAATTGAACCTAGTGAATCCCATTATGCATGTTCAACATTTTTAGTAAGAAATCATTCTGAGATAGTAAGAGGAAAACCAAGAATGGTTATTAACTATAAACCTCTTAATGCCATTACTCAGAATTTTAATTATCCATTGCTAAGGCCAGAAGTTATTATGCAGAAAATTCAGCATAGTAAGGTGTTCAGCAAATTCGACATGAAGTCTGGGTATTATCAAATCCAGATCCAGCCAGAAGACAGACACAAAACAACTTTCATATGTCCAGCAGGATTTTATCAGTGGAAAGTTGTTCCATTTGGTCTGAAGAACGCTCCAGCCTTTTTCCAAAGAAGGATGGATTATATTTTTGCTAAATATGATTTCATAGTTACATATATAGATGATATATTAATTCACAGTCCAGATGTACATACTCACTTAAAGCAATTAGAGATTTTTCTTGAAGAAGTTAGAAAACATGAGATTGTTCTGTCAGAGAAAAAGATGTCCTTATTTCAGGATAATATTGATTTTTTGGGGATAAATGTTGTTAATGGTGCTATTCAAATGCAGCCCCATGTGCTAACAAAGTTAACACAGTTTCCTGATGAATTGAAGGACAAAAAGACAATTCAAATATTTCTTGGAGTTCTGAATTATCTCCACAAATATATCCCAAATCTTTTAGAAAAGACAGCCCCGATTAGAAGATACATCAATCAAGGATGGTCTGAAGAAGCTACTGAAGCAGTAAGAAAGCTTAAAGAAGAATGTCAGCATCTACCAAGGCTTCAGCCACCAGGTGAAGGTTTACTTATTTTACAAACTGATGCTTCACTTGACTTTTGGGCAGCTGTATTGTTAGAACAACGGAAGAACAACAAAGGGGAGATTGAAGAAAATTTGTGTGGATACGCTTCTGGGGAATTTACACCAAGTCAGAAAAATTACTTCATCGGTGAAAAAGAGACATTGGCAATATTCAATGGTATTCAACGCTTAGGTATATCTCACCCCAATAAAGTTTTTGATCAGAACAGACTCTAGAAATTTTAAATAGTTTCTGTCCACTAAGATTTCAAGACAAATTGCAAAAGGCAGAATTTTAGCCTGGCAAATTTGGTTTTAGCAGTTTGACTTTGAGGTTGAGTGGATTCCAGAAAATTCCAATTTCTTGACAGATTCTCTGACTAGAGATATGAACAAGATGTATATAACCTATAAATATTCAGTTTTTGAAATTCCAGGTAAAAAACCAGAAGATGATAGTTTTTCTACATTTGTAGATAGATTCAGAATTTTGGAAAATCATGTGAGTTGGTTAACAAATGAGATTAAAAAGGTTGCAGGTTTCAGACTCAGAAGAAACATGTGGATTCGAAAGTGTCAGGTATGGCAGTCAAAGAACCTAGGCATTTCCTTAGGGCTAGATGACAATTTGGTAAAAGTCTTTTCTTTGCCAAATATGAAAGTCAAGCTTTTCTTCAGAAGTTTATGTGATCTATGGTCTAGCGTCTACACTAAAGAAATGATCTGGACTCTCATGATTTTAAATTATTACCAGATCATAGGAGGTGTTGATTTTGCACTCAGCTTGTTTACAGGTGCCAAGGTTCTAGATCTAGAGGAAGTCCCCATGAAAGAAGAAATGATAAAATATTTGGTCTCATTAAAAATTCCCGACATTTTTGAAGAATTAGAATCAGCATTCCTCCAAAGGATTGATGAGAATTATGCAAATATTGATTCTTTCCCTCAGTATGAGATCTTTGAAAATTTTGCAGATTGGGAGATCAGAGAAGGAAAATGTACAAAGATTCAAGTTACCAGAGTATCCCAGTGCATAGAACGGTGCAGTATTTAAAAACTTTTGCATATCCCTGGGATTTTCATAGTTTAAGAATCAGAGATAACATTGAACCAAATCCTTTTGCTCAAACTTTTAGTCAGGAAAGGATTGGCAGTATTGAATCTGGTAACAATCAAGAATTGATTAAACAACATGCAGAATGGTTTCATGAGTTTGGAAATTTAAGACTGGTAGAAAAGTTGCAAATTTTGAATAAACTTGATGGATTACAAGGACAGCCTAAAGCACTAAAATTCATAATTAATCAGAAGGCATTAGTAACCATCTCAGTATTATCTCCAAATTGGAACAATAATGTCATCCACTTGATTAGTTTAATGATCTCGAAAAGGATATGCACATCAATAATCTTTGAACTAGGATGACAACATAAAGATGTTTTAAATGAAAATTGTCGGTTGTGGATCCAGCATGCGATTGAAAGCTCCACTAATATGTTCCAGATATTTAAGTGGGAATTATTAGATGGAATTGAGCTGGCAGTACAGAGATCACCTGCGACCCGAAGTGCTTTTAAAGATTCATTTTTTGATATTGAAGTTAGTTCTCTCCCGTTCCTGAATAAATGGGAAAAGCAAGAATTGATGCATACCTCTCAGCAACCGGGCCTACATAAGATAAAGACGAAGCTCAGCACAGGAGAATCATCATCAACAACATCTCGCCGGACAGCAATAATGCAAGCAAAAGAAAAATCCGAAATGACAGATGCACAAGATCCAAATGATGGAATCGACGAACAATATAATCGACTCATGAATCGGTACCATAAACAACTGTTAGATGAGTACGAACAATCTCTAGGATCATCTGAAGAAGATTTGTGGGAAACAAGAAGTCCGACATGGTAGAATCTTTGTCAGCAATGTGATAATGTTGGTCACATGTTGTGACAGGATTCCTTTGTACAAAAAAGATTGAGTAGACACCGTCGGTGGAAAAAGATACCGACAGGACCCTCAATTATTTTCTTTTGACGTTAGTTTTTAGATAGGCTTAGTTAGATTAAATCTATATAAGAGAGTGTTGGTTGATCATTCGGATCATCCTGATCATTCGAGCAGTTTCGTGCTTCATTTCGAGCTGAGACTCTCTGTTGTAATATGATTTGTGTATTTGTTGCTTTGCTTTATTAAGATCGAAGCCTACTGGGCCGCCTGTCTGAGGACAGTTCCTGTAATCCAAAAGAGGTTTGAGCTGTAAGGCGCTTCAGTGAAGACCCGTGGAGAGAGGTCATGTGGAGACTCGCGCATGGTCGCCTGAGGATTGGATCTCTGTTTTCAGAAGTGTTGTTTGGGAAGCGACGTTTTTAATCAGAAGTAAGTCTGAATGCATTAAAGCTTCATCATTTATGTTTGATCTGAATGAATGGAGAGAGGTCATGTGGAGACTCGCGCATGGTCGCCTCAGGATTGGATCTCTGTTTTCAGAAGTGTTGTTTTGGAAGCGGCGTTTTTAATCAGAATTAAGTCCGAATGCATTAAAGCTTCATCATTTATGTTTGATCTCTGTTTGAATGAATGGTCAGAGTCTTTTGGTATCAAATCCATATCTCGTTCCTAGAGTTCTATTACATACTATAGACAGAATCTAAAAGAAGCCAGGAAGCCTTCGAAAAGCATCGTTGTTTTACATCGTGTTGAGTAGATAAACGCTTATTCAGTCAATTTCTGGAATAGTTTGTATCTGCAAAATGGCTAGTTTATTGAGATCTTTTTCTACTATTGATAAACGATCAATATCAGAAGTAGATAGTAGAAATGTTGAATCTGATGAGCATGATCAAGTAGAAGACCCTGAAAGTTGGAACCCTCCTGCGTTAAACACTAAAGAAATATATCCAGTTCCACACTTGTTAAAACTCTCAAAGAAGTATTATTTTAAAGAAGTAGAGATCAAAGTCAAGATTAAAGGTCCAGTTGTACAGATAATTAGTTTGAATATATTTTCTGAAGATGAGATAAGGAAGTTTAGAAAATATGCTAAGGAAGGAAGATTTCATTACTTACATTTTGGAGCCATTAGAATTGGTTTAGCTCCTCTGTTCAGACATGGGATAAATACTCCTTGTATAGCAGAATTATTTGATACAAGGCATAATGAGTATGATCATGCAAGGATAGGAACCATACTGGGAAACTTATCTTCTGGTTGTCAGCATGGAACTATTTTTCCTGATTATGCCATCAGTCTAACAGATGCCCATATTAAAGACTGTTGGAAAGCCTTGATAGGAGTACAGGGTTTGTCTATGGTTGATGACAGTGAATTCCTGTCTGTTATTGTTCAGACGTCCTTCCAGCTTACCAATACAGTTCATCCTAAACTGAAACAACCGGTGTTGAAAGACTGTATCACAATAGGGATAGGAAATGCACAAATTGAAGGTGTACATTACGAAAAAGAATCCTTACCCAATGACTAGTATGTTCAGTATAAGTCTTTGGCTTCAGATAATGCAAATAGAAAAATCAAAAGAATGGCACTTACAGATGGGAGTGTAAAGATTATCCCGAATCCTCATGATCCCAGACTCCATAAGCCCATAGTGATGCCAGAGAAACATGTAATACCAGTTTATGATTCAGTCCAAAGTAGAAGATCCTTTTACAAACAACTTACTATACCAGAAGAACAACCTTCTACTTCTACCAGTACACCCCGGTCCAGTACTCAGTTGTATATTCCTGAAGAGAAACCCTTTTTTGTTGTAAATAGAATGTTTAGAACACATGTACATAATTATCCACCTGTAGAAGAATATCAATTTGCCAATAAAAGATTTGTTAGGGGAGGAAAATGGCCACCCAAAACTAAGTTTTGTGTTTCTTCATCCCGAACCAGACAGCCATCCACAAGAGCAGATTGTGCTCCTCTGTTAGAACATAATTCTCAAGAAACTGGAGATTTAGACCAAGTCTATCAAGTAGGAAATTATTTGACTACTTGGTGCTCTCATGCTGAAGAAGTTCTAAATGATTTAGGAGAACAGGCTGACTTAATAAATCAAAATCTTAAGCTATTGTATGAAGAGAAACAAGCAGAAAAACAAGCAAAAGAATAAAGAAGGAGAAGAAAACAGAAGAAAAAGGCTAAGAAAATACCACAGTTACATGTAGATATGTCAGCTCCAAATTATTGGGATTTGGAGGAAGATTCAAAAGAGGTTTGAGCTGTAAGGCGTTTGAGTGAAGACCCGTGGAGAGAGGTCATGTGGAGACTCGCGCATGGTCGCCTGAGGATTGGATCTCTGTTTTCAGAAGTGTTGTTTGGGAAGCGATGTTTTTAATCAGAAGTAAGTCCGAATGCATTAAAGCTTCATCATTTATGTTTGATCTCTGTTTAAGGATATTATATTGAAAAAAACATATTAAAATTCATCTAAAACTTAGATTCCTTACATTATTTCTATTATCATTAACATTTATATTTATGTATTAAATTTGACTCGTGAATAATAGATTTTGCAAAAAAAACTTACCTATAAAGTTATTTAACAATATACTGATATTATTTTTCTTACTATTATTGACCATTTTAAATTGACACTAACTACTTTTCCTACGTTGAGTGCAAATTAATTATACTAGTACAATGTTGGCACCACTTCAAAATCTATAAGAGGAAATATTTTATAATTCTAGTTGTGTTGTTCAATGATCAAAATATTTTTTTTTATAAATTAGAGTGCAACAAAATAGTGAATTTTATTTATATCAATTATAATAAGGAAAATTAAGGAAAACTCACCTCAAACATTATATCAAGTGTCTAGATTTATTCATTAAGTGTTTAAATGGTTTATATTAAATAGAATACTAATTAGGTACTCCATTATTTTTTTAATAGACCAAGTTTAGAAGATGTTTTTAAGTGCATTATTGAATTTAATTATGCATATTTGATATGGTGAGAAGTCATGTTGGTCAAATAAAGCTTTGAAAACTTAAATATTTTATGGCATTGTCTTGTAATTTGTATAACACATGATTACATTGAAATATTAAATAATATAAAACTCCTCCAAAAAGAATATGAAGAGAATATTTGATATACAAAAAATATGGAAAAGTGTGTCTGAGTGTATATTAATAGATCCTTCAAGAAAAATTACATTCATGAATCATATAAACCTACTCTTAAGATATTCGCTCAAGTAGATCAAGAATGGCTTCTACACCATATTTATTTATCTTGGTCTTCTTGTAATGTTCTTTCTTTGGCATCCATGCCCACACTATGGTATTAATTGGAATAGAGCCAAGTTTTGTGTCATCACGATTTGGTACCCAATATTGCTTTAAAAATTTTCCATTGTATTTCCCTGACATAGGCTTCCACCAGTCAACCTTTACATGAAGATTCTCACTTTCATTATCCCAAAAGATATCTGAGATGGACTTTTCCATCCAAATCATCTCTCCTGCTTCCTCATTTCCTGATCTAACTAGCAACATCTTTCCTTTGTCAAGATCATCATCGGATTGAAAGTTGGTTTTGGCTTGTTGCATTTGGGTCCAACATATATTGGTTCATCTATCACATTATCAAAATATCCATCCATAATACTTGAGATCACTTGGAGTGCATTACGATCAACATCAACAATGTGCCTTGTCTTGAGCCAGAAATCCTCAGAAGATGAATCACTTCCATTTATTATTCTATGATCATTATAGATTCCATCTAATGTATCAAGAACTTTTTCCCAATACACTACTTTATTTTTCCATTCCTCTGTAACAATTGGTGAATCCTCATTCCCAATAGTGTCTTTCCACATTTTTATGTATGATGTTATCCCTTCCTTTAGTTCTTTTAAATAGAAATCATTCTGTTTGGAAGCTAAGAAAGATGGCTTCCCTATAGGAATTATAGGTCGGCCTTCATCATCTATATTCAATAACTCAATTGGTTCTGACCACGCAATATCTCTAATTGATTCTTTGTACCTTAGTACTGGAACATCATTGAGTATAAGAAATTGGAAGAATTGGACATTAAGATGTCCAACTAGTGCATTTTTTTCCTTCCTTGATGTATCCATTAAGGAAACTTTTGAAGTCATAGACCTTGTCAATAAGTGTAGGTGGAAACACTCGATTTTCTTCAGTTGTGCGATATGTATCCATCATTTCAGGTAAAGAATAAATATCTTTACTCTTTAGGTTGGAAGACATTATTCCGTAGATTCCATCTATGTCTTCATGGGTATGCCCCACAGGCAAGAACCCAACCTCAATACTGATGAAGACACCAAGTGCAGTTAAAAGTGGTAGAAACATGAAAAGATAGTGATTCTTATTATCACTCGCTGCATTGTCCAGCTGTAACAACAAATGTGGAGGAAGAGGTTTAAAATCAACATTTTGACTTTTTTAACTTCCATGAGATATAAAATCATTCTTGTACCCTTGACATTTTGAGTAAATAGAGGTGTCAAGTAATGCATTTGTAAGTGGGTTTCTTGAAATTCCACTTTCATAAAGTAGATCACCATACATATCCATTTGTGGGTCTTCAAGGTCCCTTAAGCACTTTGCAAGGGATGTAATAGTAAATTGTGATCCCATATGGACAAATAGTAAGGAGAAATGACCAAAACCTCCTGCCTTATGCCCATGTGTAAGCATACCTGTCAATGAAAAACCTAAATTTGTTCCTACAATAGATTTTGATTTGACATGTAGCCTTGGGATTGAAGTCTTTGTTTTGTCCATTTTATCATGGATAATGCTCAAATACTCCTTTGGAAACTGCTCTGACATAATTCTATGGGCATATTAGCAATATCTTCCACACATAACAATCTTGTTATGTTTCTTCAACCTACCTCGTGCCTTTTCTTCCAACTCTTTTGTAGTTGCTAACTTCCTTTGTTCTTTCAACACAATACCTTCACTGCATTTACTGAAGTTGGTGTTATTTGAAAATGCCACATCTCGAAACTTAGTATTCCAAATCTTGCTCATTGTTGACTGTGATATTGATGGGTAATTGAGCTTTTGAAGAGCCTCATTGATCTTTTTTAACAAAGAATTTTGTGTGTAAGTCGAAGGAAGCAATATTAAAGGAGTAGATGTTCCATATTCTTCAACTTGACGTGTTTGGTTTGGTGAAAATTTTGAATTATCCATTACAATTTTGTGCAATATTTCTATGGCTGCCACTGTGTGAGCTCGTGCTTTGCATGTGTTGGTGTTACTATGAATAACTTTGATCTGTCCATGTTGGAAATAATTCTGGTAGTTATAGAATGTTCTTTGAGGAATTTTATGTATCTTATGCCATGCTTTCTTACAAATAATATTCCCATTAAATCTCATGTCCTTTATATTTCTAGCAATAGGTGGTAGGCTATGGCCATGGCCATGGCCCTTTGACATGACTGTGTTTGACATGAGTGAATTAAAGACAAATTCTCTAATACCATTTTTATTTATTTGTCTCATATCCCTTCTAGCACCTGCAATGGCCTTCCTATCCACATGTTGAAGACAATCTTTTCTACAACATACATTTGTTGCCAAAACTCAAATTTCTTTCTCTTCATCTATTTTTGTTTGACATTTTGCAAATTTTTTTGTAGCCATAACTCGTTTAATCCTTTTATATGGTCTTGTTACATGCATATCAGTTGAGTTTCTATCTTTTTCATTACAAAAGTACCCATCCCAATTGTTTAAGGGATTTGTGTCCTATATAACATCCCATATCACCATTTCCTTGGGTGGCTCCTTGAAATTTTCCTTGACCCTTAATATCACACCTTTGTTGTCCACCAGCTTATTTATTAGCCATCTATTCAAATAGTGTATAGACTTATCTCCAATTCTACATATCTCACAATTTGCATCTATCTCTTCTAGAAAAACACCAAAATCCATTTCACCTAGTGTTTCACCCTCAACAATGTCATCCTCACAGAAATTAACTAGCATTCCTTTGGCAATGCACATGCTTGTTCCCATGCATTCATGTGTAAGAGAAACCTTTGTACATATGAATCTAACCCTATCTTGGGGAATATTTGTGGCATGATCATGACAGTGAGGCTCCAAATCTGATTCTGGCCAAATTTCATAAGATTCTAATGCACCCCCAAGTGTATGCTCAAAGCTTATTGGATGTGGTAGAGGAGCATTATGTTTTAACACCTTCTCAATTTTAACCACTATGCATCCTTTCTTTACCATCTTTCCACGCACTTTATGCCCAAGCTCTGTATTGAATATGGGGCCCTTGCCCACCTTCACTCCATGTTGCAGAAGATCGACCTTGGCTCCAATAGAAAATGTGGAAGAAACATTGCACCTATAAACGAATGTAAACAAGGTTAGTATTTACTCAAAAAAAAAATTTATTATGCTATCAATAATATATAACACATGCTTCAATGTTTTTATTTACCTATGTTGTGTCTCAAATCCATGATCTTCCATGGATGTATGTCCCCTTCATTAACATCCTCGTCAATCAAATGTGGTTGAGTTACATAAATTATCAAAATTGTAACATAACCAGCATTAACCCTTTCTCCAACATAATAAGTTCCAGACTCTGCAGATTCGACCCTTCCTAGCCCAATGACTTGATCATTAATAAGGAGATCAACATAGTCCCCTTTTGCCAAAATTATATTTTCCATTGTAGCTTGTATCAATTATGTAACAACAATTAAATCGTAACTTGTAATTAAAACGTTGAACCGTGTAAAGTGTGACTTTATATTTTTTCAAAAACACACAACTTACGAAAAAGTAATATAGATGCAAAAATTAAAATAGTATGGTAGTAATATTGTATGTAATGAAACATTGTTTCCTCAAATGAAAGCTAACAATCAATATCATTCCTTCTACTACAAACATAAGCATATTGCTAGAAGCAACATTACATGGTCAAATAAATCTAGCACATGCTAGATTTCCTTCTAGGACAAACAAGCACATTGTCAATAAGAATATTCTAAGGCGAAGGAAATCCACCGCATGCTAAATTTCCTTCTAACGTAAATAGAAGCATATTACTCACAAAAACATTTCAAAGTAAAAGAAATCTTACACATTCTAGAGTTTATTCTAGCATAAACACAATCACATTGCCAAAAACAAAATTGCAGTGTGAAAGATATCTAGCATACGCTTGATTTAATTCTAGCACAAACAAAAGCACATTGCCAACAATAACATTGGAGGGAAAACAAAATCCAACAACTTCTATCAGAAACACAATCACATTTCCAATAACAACATCACAAGGTAAAATAAATTTAACGCATGGTAGCTTTACATGTAGCATAAATACAAGCATACTACCAAAAACAACATTTCATGCCAGAAGAAATCTAGTGCATGCTATATTTCCTTCTAACACAAACAAAAGCACATTACCAAGGTGAAGGAAATCTAACACGTGTTAGATTTCCTTCTATAATAAACAACCAAATTGAAAACAACAATATTGCATAGCAAAAGAAATCTAGCACAACTTCTAGCCCAAACACAAGCACAACATTTCCAATAACATTGCCAAGGTGAAGGAAATCTAACACTTGCTAGATTTCCTTTTATCATAAGCAACCAAATTGACAACAACAATATTGCAAAGAAAAATAAATCTAGCATAGTTTCTAGCCCAAACACAAGCACGTTTCCAATAAAAATATTGCAAGGTGAAAGAAATTTAACGCATGTTAGCTTTACATGTGGCACAAATACAAGAAAACTACCAACAACAACATTGCATGCCAAAAGAAATCTATTACGTGTTATGTTTCTTTTTAACACAAATCAACAAAGTGTAATGGTGATTCTCTGTTGTGAAGACCCATATTAAAAGTGGTGTAATGCTAATAAGACCAATGCAACTACTGCTAGGATACCAATGTAAAGTTTCATTATTCAAAAGTTTAGGGCCTCCTTGGTAAAACCATGCATGTCATATTCAGTGACTATGGCATACTCTGAGGTAGATTCAGTAATAAATTTTGTGCATCAGTAGAGTTTTTGCATTTTCTAGCTAAGTTAAGGCACCAACACCACAACTATTATGAATCACCTAGTCAAGTCTCAAGAGAGAGCCTCTTTTGTCTCATCACTATATCAATCCATGAAATGGTGGAGAGTCTAACAACCTTCTCTTTTAATCACTCAAGCTAGACCAAATTGACAAGTTGTATTCCTACCTAACCAAACATTTTCCATGTTTTTGCTTCCTTATAAAAAGATAGCAGTCTAGGGGCTATCCTGATGCAAAATGTACCTCTCAGCAGACTATGTTAACACCTTGTTTTAGGAGATTAACCCACTAGCCTTTGTTCTATGGCGACTTTCCAAACCCAATAGCTCCTCCATAAGATTACTCTCGTATTGAATCTAAAACCATTTAACTATGATTAATTGGTAGCACATGCAATTTGCAAGGAAGGGTCACAGTTTTAGGTTTAGACCATTTAGTCATGTTTATAGCTTAAATGGCAGTTTCATACTTCGAGTTAAACTATCTTTGACATATATGATGTAACTGACCTAGTCCATATTTATATCACTACTACAACAATCCATGAAATGTGCATGCAAGGTCTAAAATCAATGCTTGACTTGGCTTCCATAGTAATGTTCCACATTTGAATGGACTTCCCAAAAGCTTGCATTGTGTTTATATAATGCTTCATGCATCTCTAGTAAAAACTAAAGGCTAGATTCCAAATGTGTTTGTCAGATGTTGCTTATGAATGCATAAGATAAGGTTGGTGTATTTCATATATTCTCATGCATCTCTAGTAAAAACTAAAGGCTAGTTGCCAAAGGTGTTTATCAGATGTTGCTTATGAATCCATAGATAAGATTGGTGTATTTCATATATTCTCATTACAATACTGAATGCTGGATCTAACTCTTCAATGGTCCATGGATTGAGTTTTAACTCATTGAGGTATCTGTTACGATGGGCCAGTATCTTGAGCACTGGACAAACGGGTTGCCTGTTTTTTATTGAATTCGATTACAAAGGAGGTATGCTAGAAACTCTTGACATCTTCTACGATCCTCACTCAATCACACAACAAGTGGATTACTAGGTAATCCCAATTAGATGTTTGGGAGTCCATAATACCAGACATCTAATACCAGAACATTCACTCAGATTTTGTGGGGATCGTATCAAAAGGAATGGAATGGCTCCTGTTTTCAATCCGTTTCCTACTTTATATAATATGGAACACATCCCTCAGGAGCCCTCAAATGAACTGCATATGTTTGTGCTTAAGGAGGCTCCCATCCATAATTGCAGAATAAAGGACACTAGTCAAATGGCTCTTGGAAAGATAATCCTTGGAATGGACTCCCAATCGGTGCCACATAGACATAGCATAATGGAGAATAATGTAGATTATATTATCATTCATATGGAAGGTCAACACTGACACATTTCCAAAGGCAAATATTCCAATCTATATCCAGACCTGAGGTCTTCGGCTTCATCTCCTCCCTTATATAAAAATACAAAAATGGATACTTCCCCATTCTCAATAGATACATATGTGGAAAACCTAAATAATGATGGATCGTTGGGTTGAGATGCTAATAGTCAAAAGGGCCTTCTTTCAGGAAAAAAAGACTTTTATTAATCTGGATCACCCTGGAATTGGATTGACTAGGAAAAAGAATGGCATCAAGTATAAAAATATATCCTCTTGTGTTGGTGTGGGGTCCAAGCTCAATACATGATTTTATGAAATCATTGAAGCAACTTGTTATCCATCCATTGATCTGGGCACCTCTAATGAATACTATGAAGCAATAGAGCATGAGCTGTTCACTCTTGCTCCCCCAATCATCCAATTTCTTCATGGGCATGAGCTGTTCACTCTTGCTGATATTGGCTGCCAACAATCTGTCATTTCTCCATTGTGTGGAGGATGGGGAGACTAAAAAATTTGTAGAACTATTTGGGATTAGAGTCAGGCCTTTTACTGAAGCCAAGTAACTATGAGAAGAGGTTTTTGCATTGGTTCATTCAAAATTTTGAAAATAAACTTTGGTTATGGGAAAACAGATGACTCTCTTTAAATAGTAGGATGGTCATGATAAAGGTAGCCCTACAAGGTGTCATTGTCTACTGGATGCATTTGTTTCATTTTCCAATGTCAATTATTCACAAAATCGACTCCACCATCATAGATTCCTTATGGGTTGGGTCTGGTTACAAAAATAGGCTTCACCTATCTAAACTAAACTCAATTTGCAAGCCCACTGATGGAGGTTGGGCATCAAACACAATTAGACTTTCAATCTGGTACTTCTCATCAAAAATCTATGGAGGGCCTTCAAGCGCCTTGGTATTTAGCAAAAAATCATCATTAAAAAATATCTCAATCATGCAACCCTGGAAAACTGGATCCTAGTTGGGGCTCTAGTTAAGAATAATGTGTTTTTCATTTGGAATAGCTTGATGAAATCTAAGCCTTGGATACAGGGATATATAATATGGATGGTTAGACGTGGCGACATAATTCGCATTGGCCTCGATGCAATCATTGGATTGGCTGGGAATCACATTCTTCCTCCCCCAATCATCCAGTTTCTTCACGGGCATGAGCTGTTCACTCTTGCTGATATTGGCTATCAACAATCTGTCATTTCCTCCTCTTCCAGTTCGCCATATGCTGAAAATTTGGCTCTTCTGATGGAGCTCAATGTCAAATGAGAAAATTACAGATCTCATCTCTATCACGCAGATATTTCTCTATTTAAGACGGCATATAGGCATTCTTGGGGTGGTCTTTAACATGGAGGAGAAATCTCTACCAAACAAACATACAAGTACATATACAACATGCAAAGGTAGGGGAAGAAGATCAACCATATGAAAAGTATGATGAAGATCATGCTTTCCTTTCTGATAATTTAAATCCTGAAAACACTTTTGAGGTAACAGAAATACAGTTCAATAAACTAATCCTATTTTCACAGACACTGAAGATAAGGGAGATGTAGACTTTCATGGTAATTCACTTGACACCTCAACATTTCATTGTGAGTTTGACTAGGAGTAATGTAACCCCCATGTTGCACTTTGATGTAGACCGTGACTTCATCCTTTCTTTCTTTTGCTTAAATATTTGGTTATTCCTTTCTTTCCAAAGCATCGACATGACAAAACTAAGGGAAATAATCCACTCTCTATTTTCTACTTTCCTCATTCTGCTATGGTCCCTGTCTCTTCTACTTCCATCTCTGCAATTCAAATGTCTGTGTGTGCGATCGAAAATCTTCCCCGTCCACAGACGAAATGGCTAACCTTCACTCTACTCTCCACAAAAGAGATCTAATTTGTTAAGGTTTTTCACCCAGAGGATCCCTCTCCCCTAATGATTCATATGATATGCCCTAAGCATAATCATAACTTTACAAAAAACTCGGAGTGGAGGGTCCCCTCCTTAATCTCCACCAAAATAGGCACTAGACATACATGTGCCCCCTCTTGATCAATCATCTCCTCAAACCTTCGATTCGATGTGCAAACAACAAAAGCAATTAAGGGGAAGTGGAGGTGCCTTTGAATTCATCCATCCATTTTCAGTTATGATGGGCATGTGAGCAATGTCAAAGATGATTACAGGGTAGGAACTGATCAGGGAAAAATCTTTGATAACCAAAGAAAGTGGGATGGTATGCCTCAGTAGAGAAATGCCCTCCAAATAATAATAGTAATGAAAATTGTTGTGCCCTCCATACAATGGAAAAATGATTCAAAAGAAATTATTTTCGAGTTGAGGAGGTGACCCCAGGAACAACTTTTGTGCCCTCCATACAATCAAAAACCCCAGGAACAACTGTTGCGTCCTCCATAAAATCGAAAAATGATTCAAAAGAAATTATTTTCGAGTTGGGAAGGTGACCCCAGGAACAACTAAGGAGGTGAGTGAGGTGGATATAGAGGAGGCTACAGAGGAGGCAGGAATGGAACTGGAGAGGATCCAGAAGCTAAAACATACATGAAATTTTTTCCTGCAGTTTCTACACCCTATCTTCAAAGAGCTATTTTTTAAGAAAACAAACGGAAAGCTAAAATACATACCTGTTTTAGGCAAAAGCTATGAAAGATCGGCCTCACGGAAAAAACAATAGTAAATGCAGAGCTGGTAAACCTGTCTTGGCTATTTCTCCTCAAAGCACACTGATTTGTCTACTCAAAAGTTTCCCAAATCGTTGAATACCAAATATTTAGAGCCCGACTTGCCAAATATCATATAATAATATAAGCTAGTTGGTTCAAAAAATAAGCTTTCCTCCTTGGTGTGAACCCTGACAGCGACACTGTAATCAATCGTTGGAAGAGAATGTTCAGGCGGTGGGACTTCGAGCCAAGGAGATAAGAACAGCCGATTCGAGCCAAGCCCAGCCAAGGAGATAAGCGAAATTTTAAATTTTCCCACAAAATTTTGAATTTTCTTACAGAAATGTTTGAAAAGTCTTCTTTATAATATTTTTTTAAAGGTTCATTTGCCAGCAGTTCTATTAATTGAATTTTCCCACAAAATTTTAAATTTTCCCATAAAATTTTAAATTTTCTCACAAAAATGTTTGAAAAGTCTTCATCATAATAATTTTTTAAATGTTCATTTGTCAGCAGTTCTATTAATTGGCACTTTTATTTTATTAATACAAACCATATAATATTAACTAACATGTGCATCCTATAAATTATATAAACACACATTTGCATCCTATAAACTATTCACCTTAGAGGCACCGGGAGGTGGTTTTGTACAATGTGCATATTTTATATTATTGATGAACCTTAAAAACCATTCATAGGCCCTAGGATGATAATGGTGTTTCTTCTTAGATGATGTCCAAGGCCCCAAAAAAAGTCATCCTTGTTGGGAAAATCGTCACATTAACACCCATACAACATTTATATACCTATGGTTTATAATGATGGCAAATAGTGCTCCTTCATCACCTAATTGTGCAAAAAGCCCCAACTAACCTAGTCTAGGTTAGATGTCCTCAATATTAACATATTATCCTACATTATCCATTAGCTCATGGAGATAGAGGGTTCAAGGACTCTCACTTGATGGTTGGGGACTATAGTCCATCAAGAGGTCAAATGTTGGGCTAAATGTATTAAGGACACTTCAAGGTCAACCAACACTAATGCAGTGTATTAGTTGTTCATACATCGACCTATCAAAATGTCACAATATTGGGTAGTAGACATTAGTAAGTAGGACACTAGTCACAAACAAGAAACCTTGCTAACGATAGAGTAATGATGTGGTGGGTGGATGTGGACCCAGGGATACCGCATGCCAATTGTGTGGCAGTTGATTTGACATGCTAACGTCTCATTATGATGTGGCACCTGTTAGCGCTCAAATCTACCTTAGGCTGAAATAAGGTAAAACTCAAGGCTACATCAAACCACGCTCAGCCTCGTAGCTAGCCCTACGAGGAAAGGAGAGGGCTCTCTCGGGGTCAATCTCGGCAAAAGGTAATCGATGAGGATCGAGATGCCTAAATTGGTAATTAATTTTAGGCTAGGTATGAAGTACAAGGAGTTTGAAATTGATTTTTTGGGGTTTTTGTTGAATCTAAGGGAAAGGCAATTTTGGGTGCGTGGATGAGACACAGTTTTTGCAGAGTTCCGATTGGGGCAAGGAAGGCGATTGTCTTGATGCTTTAAAAGTGAAAGAGATGGATAGATCAGACTGGCGAGGAGCTAAGGGGAGCAAGAAGCTTTCAAGGATTCTCCTTAAACATATGAAAACATGGAAAATCAAACAAACTTAAAGGCAGAGCATAGCAAATTATGGATTCTACCTTAACACTTCATTTGTTCAATTGCAGAAGATGAGAGAAGGAAAATGATACACATAACAACTTACAGATACTGCAAAAAGCACACCATCAACACATAAAACCACATGAATCCCAAACAGTGTTGCAAAACCCTGGTCTTTCCTTTGCCAAAATTGCAGAAATACAATATACAAAATAGTCTAGGCTTTTCCCAAAAGTCCAATCTCTCCAACCCCTGAAAATGATTGAGAAATTACATCGTATAGACCATCCTAACCCCTTTCCTTCCCTCTAGGGGTCGAGCTCATCATTCTAGGAGCTGTTTGAACTAATTCTAAACAAGGAACTGAAATCTAGGTAGTCAAACAACTTACCCCTATATGCTAGGAAATTGATTCATTCATTTAATTTTCACCTTTTAGTGAATGAATCCTCTAGAACAAGTAAAAATGTGCCAAAATTACATCATAGTTATTAAATTACATCACGAAAATTGAAGAGTAGTACCAAGAAGCAAAACTGGTCAAAACTGGGCGAATTTCTGAGCTGAACAATGAAAATTTGACGAAAAATCTCTATGCGCCGCACGCTTGAGCTCTATGCGTCGCGTGCCTTTCAGCCTACTTTTGGGGCACTTCCTGGCATCCAAATTGATCTCATGATAGCTTGTTGGAAAGCACTGGATGTTGGCTATCCAACCCAAGTGGAATTTCTAAATTTGGAGCTCATTTTCCCCTCCAAAACTTCATTCTCCCATAAGTACTTCCTGTTGGAGCAAAAGGTGGCAGCAAGGTGGTTTTCATGGTGTTTTTGGGCCTTTTGATCATCCAAAACTTGATGAAATTCCTTGGCCATATTAGAGCATGCATAACTTACCATGAAAAATCCAAAACTATAAAGTTTTCCTCCAGCAAGTGTCCCAATCATAATCGCGCGCTTCGACGTGCTACGCGTTGAACTGAAAAACCCGTTTTTAAGCCAAAATTTTTCAAAATGACAAAAATTTCTCCGAAATTGCTCAAATTCGGAGTGAAGACCCTCCATCATGTATTGTGCCCTGCCAATGAAGCCTCGGCCAAAATTTGGAGTGGATCAGGCTTTTTTCGCCGTTTTAGTGCTTTGCTCAATCGCCTCTTTAGAATCTTCATTTTTGTTTTGCAGACATGCATACGAGCCCAATAATGAGTTTTCATATGACGAAGCATGTCTTTGTCTCTGTTTGCCTTTGAAAATAAGATAGCTGGAATATATATGCTGATGTAAAAACTGTGTGTACAATTGACTGTAAATTGTTCTTTGCTCTAAAAATGTTGTGACCAAGGGGAAACAAATGCACAAGGGAATATTAGGAAAGGGAAAACATTAGGGAATTAGGGACTTTGGAAATAAAATGTAACAAGGGAAGGAAAGGGAAATGAAAATATTGGATTTGGGGTTTTGGGATGTTAGGTAGGATTAATGTGTTTTTAATACAGGTGAGGGACTAGGATTTGAGGGAATGTAGTGTAGGATTAATGAGGGAATTAATGGGGAAGAATAATGGGTGAATTTGGGAATGAGAAACAAAGGGAAATGGGGAAAGACGCATCCTTGGTTACACACTGTTTTCAAACCCTGCAGCACCTTTTTTTCATTGAAAAAGGAGGGCTTTCTAACTTGGATCTCTACGGCAAACATTTCATGAACCCATCACATTAACCTTTAAAAGCCAAGCAAAGGTAATGGATATGAGCCTACCTGCAAATTTGATGCGAAGAAGAGGCGATTTGATGCTCTTTCAAACATGTTTCGGGCTCCAAACCCCAGTGCGCCACGCGCCTCACCCAATGCGCCGCGCGCTCCTGATGCGCCGTGCACTTGTATTTTTACACTGTGGTTTTGTACCCAGTGCGCCGCGTGCAGCCAATGTGTCGTGCGCCTAGCCCATTGCGTAGCGCGCCTGAAAACTGCTCCAACCTCCACTCAAACGCACAAATTTGCTTTGGAACGATCTTCTCCACTCTTGGTGTTAACACCCAGGTTGTTCCCTTTGACTCCCAAGGGAATACGGCCGGGGTAACCACTAACCAATCTTTGGATTACAGCTTCTGGCCCAACTGTAATCAAAGAGGGCTCTCTCTTTAAGGTTTGTCTCTGTTCTGTGGATATTTTAGGCTAGTTATGAAGTAAGGGTTTTGGTTTATGTTTGGTTGAAAGGATGTCTTTCTGTACCTAAAGTGGAAATCTGCAGATAATGTTAGTCCATTGGGCAATGGAGTCTGTGGCTACTGGTTTTTGAAATCTTGAGTTGAGCAGCTGAAATTACAGGGCCATTTAAATACTTCATAATACAAACTTGAAATTATGATGGTGAGATGTAAATAACTAGTGAAAAGCAATTAAGAATTTTCCACTAAGCTGGGGTGTGGGAAAGAGATATATTCCTCAGGAGCAAACTTGAATTCCTGAAACAATAACCACTGTGAAAGATATAGTGTGAAAGTGCAGCAATTAAGAATTACACCTTTATTACTATAACTGAAGAAAACATTTATAATAGCTTAGATTGAGTTCAGGGTAATCTGTGATTAAATCCTGGAACTATTCCTTTTCCTTGCCATTAACTGTAAAGCACAGAAGCATGAAAGAGATATGAAAAGATAACAAAACACATAACGAAGAGGTTTAGGGAAAACTTATGGTGCCATGAAGTACGTAGGAATCCTGTAACATTCAGTTAAACACCACAATGCATAACACAACACAGAGCTTTGGAAATTCCATCGGCTTTTGTATTACTTCTCTGAGAATTTACAGTAACAGAACTCTAGAAGAGACATCAATAATAACAACCAACAATCAACCCTTGCATACTCATGCGAGGGGGAATATATACAAATGTTTCATACAAAATATCTCAGGCATTGAGTCATCTGAGAAATAAATATCTTTACCAACTCGTACAGGAAATAGCAGATAAGAAGTCATTGCAGCTTTCAATACAGCATGAATGCTCTTTAATTCTGTAAGAAGAATTTTTGACCTTTGGAGGAGGCTGAGTCGGTTGAGCGTTTATGATTTTAATGCTGATTGATGTGAATGATGTGTCTTTATGCCCTGTCATGCTGAAGCTTTTTCTCGGCCCTGCTACCTGTAGCTGTCGTTGCTGTCCTTGGAGGCTGACTCTTCATGCTGAGGTGGCTCATTCCACCTTTCTGTCACAGTATGTGTATCACACTTTATGAAGGTGATGACTTATATGTTTTGATAACAAAATTCAGATGAAGCCTCTTATTTATAATAATAATTGTATCATGGAGGCCCACCAATCCTGCGTAGGCAATTTATGCCTCAAAATTGCATCCATGGTCTCATCTGCCTCTGTGTACTTGTAGAAATTTGGAGGTGTTTCAAACAGATGGTTAATTTCATTCATAATAAAGAATAGATTCTCTATTCTGTCATAGAGACTTTGTCCAGATGCTGGCCCTGTGTCCTGGGAGTTGCTTGATCCTTGGCTGATCTGATTTGCAGCAAATGTGTTCACCCTCTTAGCATAAACTTCATGTGACAAAAGTTTTCCTGCACTGTTGAGTAAGCTGGGGAGACCTCTGCTTTGTAATGCAGCAAACTTAGCCCTAAACCTGTGTACTTCTGTTTGCATATCTTGGCTCCTCCTGTCCAATGTCTGTACCAGGCCTTTCAATGTGAGGACCCTCTTTACTAGTTGGATAGTCTCCGTCCTGGTGGTGATCCCAATTGCTGCCAGCTGAGGGCCTGTCCTGTTATTTAGCACATTGATCAATCTATTGGCTACCTCAAGCATACTGCCTAGAGATGCCCTTCCTCTATGCACTTCCTTTTGTGCTTTACCTATGAGCTCCATTTTCTCATGTATGGTTTCAATATATTGCCATTGGTCCGTTATTGATTGACCAATGTGGGTCCACAAAATTGTTCTGATCTCACCCACCACTTTGTCAAGGGTGAGCTCCTTCTCCAGCTCATTTATCCTCCTTTTGAGAGTCTTTATCTCTCTTTCTTTCTCAGCTACGTTCTTCTTGGATTTATCATATATTTCATTGAGCTTAGCCAAAGTTTCTTTGGCTTGATTGAGCTCTGTCATTTGGGCCTCCAAGACCTCAATTTCATTCCTGAGTTTCTGCATGTCAAAACTTTGAGCCTGCTCTGTTGTTGGTGCTGAGGTAGAGGGTGTTGTTTACTCTTTCTTCTGAATGGGAGGGGCAGTGGTTTGAGGAGCTCCTTCCAGATTGATTATTCCTGGAGGGGGCTGAGAAGTTTGGCCTGCCTCTTTCTGTTGCAATGTTGCCTGCAGTGCAGCCTCTGATTCTCCCAACTTTTCTTGTGTTTGGATCAGCTGTTTATATAGTGACACCAGCATAGTTGTTGCATCCTTGTCATGTCTCAGCTGGGCAACTTCTTCAGTTTGGGGATGAAGAGTTGCTGGGATCTTGATCATCTTCCTTAATGTTGCCATATCTGCATCCCTTAGCTTCAACAACTCCTGCACAGCTTTGACATCCTTGGGATCATGCCCAAGCTCTATTATGATGTCCTCCAAAGATTTGATTCTATTTTCATTTGCTTGAGAGGATGCTCTTTCCAACTCAACTTGTGCAGTTGTATTATTTAGGCTATTTTATAGCCTGTAATTCACCAATGTTTTATCTGCCAAGGAGGCATATACCATCTCACCCGTTTGCTTATGTAATTCTATCTGATCCATCGGGTGGATGTCCTTGGCAAGGACCTCAAGGTTAGTCCTGATGTAGTCTGCAGCTGACTGTGGCTGCATCACGGCTGGCATGAAGTGGCTCATAATCATCTTGCCCTCCTGGAAATCAGAGGCAGACATAAGTCTTTGCTGGTTGGTGGGAGCCATTTTCAATAGATGATTATATAATTGTATCCTTATGGGCTCATTCCTCTTCTTTATGTCAATGAACTGCTGCTTGATGCTCAGTTCACCTCCTCTTTGTTGGCTCGAGGAGCTAACTTCTCCTCCTATTGTCCTCTCTTGTTCCTGTTGGAAGGAACTTGCAGAGGCCTCCATGCTAGGTGGGCCCATTCCCAAAGATTACCCTATTGGCATTTCTTCCTCTGAAAGAGGATTCATTCTATGCCTCTTTTCCCCTTGAGTTGTTGATGTTGTGAGGGGAGTCTCTCTGTCCCTTTTCCTGCTGATGTCCTCCTTTTGAGGGGTTTGAAGGAGTGAAACTTCAGCTCTTGTTTCTTACCTAGGTGGCACAATTTGTGGTGGCTGCTGCTCAGTGACAATTGGGGCCTCTACTGTGTGCTCTTCTTGCACTGGCTGTTCCTTTTCTTGCTGTTGTACCTGTTGTTGTTGCTGTACTTCCTGCTGTTGTACCTCTTCCTGAAGTGGATGCTTTAGCTCCATTTCTTTCTCCTTGCCTTTGCTAGAGGTTTGATCTATAGCTTTGACTGCCTTCTAATGTGTTGTGGAGGATGAGGCAGCTGCTCCCACTTGAGTGCTTGTAAGAGCAAATACCTATGCAGAAAGCTCTAAGTCAGCCATCTTTAGGAGATTTCTTCGTGCTCTTTCATTTAATTCTTCTTGTGTGACAGGTTCCTCTAAGGTGCCTCTCTTCCATTTTGTTTGATTTGCATGTTGTTCTATGTGAGGCAACCTCACATGGTCATAACTGGACAGCCTATACTTGACCCTTCTTAAGGTAATGAAGTGATTGGGGTCATAAGGTTTCCAGAGGAAGATGGTCTTTAGGCCAAGGCCTTCTAGCATTATGTCTGCCTCTTGCCAACCTTCCTCCCTTTTGTTATAGATGAAGTGGCACAATTGGTTTCTTACCTTCAGCTGTGCTTTCTTGCCTTTGCCTGAAAAATTCTTCACATCAGCATTCCCAAATTGCCTGAAGTATTCAAGGGAAAACAACCTCATAGGCACATACTTGGGCAGTCTGTATGGGGGTAACTCACAGCCGTATATTCTAATAACGGTGTGATTTTGGTAAAAATACCAATCCCCAATGCTGTATACCTTGGACAACTGAAGGATCCTCTGCATCTCTTCGGTTAGTCTTGGAGGAGGTGAGATCAGGAGCAGAGACATGGCTGGGTGGATAAAAAGGTCTATAAACTCACAGTAAGTGTATGGAGAATAGGCTGTGTAGTGAATAGCTGAGGTCCAATACACTACTGACCTTGGATTTCCTTGTGCATCCACTCTTTTCATAGCAAAAGAAAATTTCTCATGTTGATAGTATAAAATCAAGTGGTAGATGTAGGAGGAGTATCTGAACACCCTTTCCCTTGATAGGTTCATCAATTTCTCATGCATTTTGTCTGATATATAGGTGGCATAGTCATAGCAGATTGGATTTTTTCCAGGGGAAAACATGAGCATCATTACTAGTACAGTTTCATCAATATACTCAATTGAGTTATAACCCAGAATGGGACTGATCATATTTGCAAGGTCCCTGCCCAATGGGTTGAGGTAAACATGAGAAATGGTAGGGTACTGCACAGTATCTGATTTAATATATAGTTGGTTCATCTTGGTGATCTGAGCATCTGTCAACATCTTAGCTCCTTGATTTATCAGATCAAACAAAGATAGGGGAACCGATTTCTTCTCAGTTTTGAATTGCAGCATCTCTCTGATGGCCTCAGGGGTAATATAGAAAACAACTGAGCCTGAAGGGTCAAGCACAGCCCTCTGAGTGGCATCATAGCCATTAGCACACAGGTGAATTAGGTCAGGAAATGGATTGACTTGAGGAAGCTTGAAGATTGGGAGGAAGGAATCCCAAATGCCCAAAACATCTGTTCCATTCTCATGTTTACTCTTTAATTCATTTAACAGGTGGAGGTGGAACTTGCTGCGCATTAGAAATTCCTCTGAGATTTGATAATCCAAATCTGCTAATGCCTTCCACTCCAATTCTCTCTGACGGGCATTTAAAGGGGCAACATTGAGGGCCACAGGTGCTACTGGTGTATCCATGGTTACTTTAAAACTCTGCTTATATGTAAATTAGTGTTACTGTGCAGAGTAACAGAAAAGAGTGTTTCTTGAAAGGAGAGGTGATTTATTGAGAAACAGAGGACAAAAAGGGTCAATTGCAGCAATTGAAATACTGCACAAAGCACTAAAAGGGCAAATACTTGTCCTTAGCAGACTTTTTCACAGTAATTTGGTGTAGTTCGGGTTCCCTGTTCACGATTGCGCGAACAGAATGCATGTTCTTTCGAAAGCTTTGGTAAACAAGGCTTAGCCGGTGAATTTCGACCTTATAACTTCAAATGGGAACTAGGCACAGGGGATTTTCCGGTCAATTATATGTTTTTCTGTGTTTTAAGTTAATTTAGGCGATTTACAGACAAAACCAGGCGCAGAGAGGATTTACAGGAATAGATACCTGGTACACTGACAGTCCTAGTCAGAAATGCAAGTGGGTTGGCGCGCCGATGGCCTCCAGGTCGAATTCAGTAGGTTGGCGTGAGTTTGGACGTAAAACGCATGCAGAAGACACAACAGTCGTTTTTGCAAAAAGTGCAAAAAACGCGAAATTTTGGCCAAAATATGGATTTTTGGAACATTGGCGCCTTTTTGGATGACGTCAGAATGACGTCATCGGGTGGGGTCCAGGTCGGATGACGTCAACATGACGTCATTAGGTGACGTGGCGGCTTAAGAGTGGTCCACGGGGACGGTGAGGTGGCGGACAGGTGGAGCAATGGCGGACGAGGGTGCTGACGTAGCAGTGATGCTGGTAGTGACGCTCGCAAGGCTGGTTGGCGAATACCGGAAACCGTAGGCGGTATGATATCACACCGCCTTCCATACGGAAGCGGAATTGTCAGAGGGGTCTCCGATATGCTGTGGGGGTGACGCGTGGCTGAGGCTTGACGTCACCCTCTGACAGATATCGGAAGGTAAATTATGGACGTCGGGGCCGGTCCGATATGCATGTGGGCCGTTGGATGAAAGGCGCCCGATCGGACGGTCGACGGGTCAATTACTTGTCAGGACGATACAGCGTCGGGCGGGCAATAAAATATTGATTTTTCGTGAAATTCGTGCCCGGCGAGACTTTGGAATGTTGGCGGATTTGCATGGTTTTTCAATGTATTTCTTTATAAAATCGCGCATAGCTCCAAGACTTTGGATAAGTCGGAAAAAGTGGGTTTTTCATGTAATTTTGCCGTTTGAGCGGGTTAAGGGTGAAAATGGGTTTTTTACAAGGTTTTTTAGCAAATGAAAGGTTGAATAGGTTAAATGATTTCTGAAGGAGGAAAATCAGTAAGGATTGGCGTTCTTAAACTGACCAGATGTCAATTTGATTCCCTAGTAGTGAACATATGGCTATAATGCCAAGGGGGGGATATTTATAGAATGCTTGGGGTTTATACACCATAGTGTTATAATAGTAGGGAAAGGGTGACATAGGGAAGTTAGATAATAAAAGTTAGGGGTTAATATGGAGGGGAAAGGTGAATGAGGAGTGATATCACTAAGTTTATTTGAAAACCACTTAGCTTAGGGAGTAGATCAAAATGAAAAGAATTTTAGACAAGAAATGTGGCTCTTAGGAAACTAGAACCAACATAAAACCTTGAATTCTTTCATAAACACAACTGGTGTAGGGATGTTAGTAATGAGTGCAAAACAAGGAAAAAGGAAGTTAGACATTCTCCATTGTGTTGTTCTCCTTATCTTGACCAGCAAGATTCAGTTTGAAAGGAATACCACTTCTGCAACCCCATCTACCTACGCATCTACTTGCCTAGCATTTTTTGTTTCTTCTTGGAGGGTGCACTTGGACTTGCAGACCCTTATGTGCCTTTTCTTTTCCATTGGCTTTTT
>APFE031528544.1:0-16534 GCA_000404065.3 Pinus taeda | reverse complement strand
AAATTATTTGAGCTATTGATTAGAATCTAATCTGGGTCATTGGTTCTCAACTGAATCATTATAAGAGCAGACTTACTCAGAAGTTGGAGAGAACATCGAGTAAGATATAAGAGATAAAATTTCTGAAGGGAGTGATGCAAAAGTTACCAAATAGAGATTTGAAGTGGTTTCTTGCACTGAGAGGCAGAGATAGTATTTCGAAGAAAGCTTTTCCAGATCTGAGGAGTGCATAGTAGAGACAAAATGTACTCCACATAAATGTTGACACAGTGAAGAGAGGTAGCACATACCTTTAGAGGGAGATTCGTATTTAATGAGGAGAAGTCAAGTTTTAGAGGAAGAAGATAGAGTGGGAGCCTAGAGAGCCAAAAGATATATTTCCCAAAGTAGAAGCTAATCAGGAGCAGAGGGACGGAGCTACACTTGTGCCAAGGAAGCAGCGCAACTTGAGCTAAGGTTAGTGTCGGATTACCAATGGAAGTGGGAACTTTCTCACTAGATGTTTTTCATATGTTTTCTCTACATAGATTGCTAGTTCTAAAGCATCCATAGATTGGTACTTAGATTACTACTCCTTAATCATGTAAACCCTTAGGTACTGCACTAGTTTTCCCACACTAAGTTTTTCCGGGGACATTTGTCCAAAAATAATTGTGTACATGTGTGTGATAATTATTTCTCGTCTGTCTTGTATTTAGTTTCCACCATTTGTATTTGTGTATGTCCTAGTGTATTTAATTCAATATTTGTCGTAGCACACAACAAGTAAATTGTTTAATCAAATTAACAATAAGAAGAATTAACATTAGTTGTTGTAGTAGGAATCAACTAACTAAATTTTCACATGGTATAACAAAACAAATCATGAGCAGAAGAGATCAGAAGCAGAAAGGAAGAGGAATTCAAAATTACTATAGAGGTAGCAATTTGAAACCCCAGAGGCAGCACAATTCTTGGGCTAAGGAGGTCAAAGTTTGGAGGAGAATTCGATTTTTCAGAGTGAGTTGATAGAAAAATTTGATCTCCAAATCAAAGCTTTCTAGAGGTAGAAGTGAGCAGCATATGTTTCCTTGTAGAGCATATCTTCAGTTGGGACACAGATATTTTGTAGCAGCTATTGTCAAAATAGCGTCAGTGGGGTGAGAAGAAGACACACTTAAGAGACTTCTTCCTCCAATGACTTCCAGCGAAGAAATCTGAATTCTGATTTGCTAAGTAGTAGGAGGGAGCCGCAGATCTACTAACTCCAACATGGGGTCCGTAGGCCAGCCCTACAGCAATGCAAAAGAGAGAGGAGGCAATTTGACATTTCACTTGCAAACATGGCAGCTCATGGGCTGCGAGATTAGGATCGGTTTGAGAGGGTGCATCCAACTACATGATCTGGAAGACAAGGATATCATGCCTTCTAGATGAGTAGGATATCAAAACCTATGTTAACTATAGAAAATATTGTAGATTTACAAGCTCATGCAATGTACTAAAGCACATGAGAAGAATCTACTTCTACTTTCAAATAGCGGAATCCAGTAGATCGATCAAAACAATATGAACAAGAAGAAGATAAATCAATATGAACTGGTAGTTGGTAAATATGATTAGGAGGTTGGAGCTCTCTTCTGGTGGGTACCAATAAATGAGATCAGGGGATTGGATTTCCCTTCTAGAGGGTGTTGGAGAATGAGAGAAGATTGTATCCTTGTGTAGGTAGGTGATTGCGTATTGGTAATAGTATGTGCCAGTACAAGATTGTAAGATGTTTTCATTTATAATAAAGGATGAAGACAAAGAGAACAATAATGATGGTTTCTACACATTGAGTTTCCACCTAAAAATTATGGTCTCCTCATGTGTTACTATTATGATTATGTATGATGGTTTATTTTGTTTTTACTTCTCATGGATACTTTTTAATTGAATGTTAATGAAGTGATGATACACTGGTTAAAGTAGAACAAATGGAAAAATATATGAAAAATTAGTTAATTGGATATGTGTAGCTGTCCTTCTTCATTGGTGCGTGCATACGATGTTTTACTTAATGAGCATACAGAAATCTAAATAAGAAATTGAAAGGTTTAAGCGAGTTTTAAAATATTGATTCACCCCCACCCCCCTCAGTATTTTTCCCAACAAGGGGGTCCCCTATAAAAATGAGCTAGTAGTTGCTCATTGAGAAGACAAGTGGCACGCGATTTTAGCGCTGGACAATGGATGTAGGTTTGTCTTTGGCAGTGGATTCTAGACTTCCTAAGAAGGAGGTGAATCCTAGTACTACTTTGAGGGTGGAGGTGTGAGCCTATACATTCCCTTGTTGCTTATATGGGCACCATATCCTTTTATTTGTTGGTTAAGTAAATGTACATATGTATATATGTTTATATTATTGTAAAAACTCTATCGATTTGTGGTTAAAGCTCCATAGAAAGTATGATTATTTTCTAGTTGAAGAAATGGTTCATGAGTATATGTGGTTCTGATTGTATGTATTGTAATGAGTTGTGTTATAAAGATCTAGTATGGTTGTCATGCTTTCATTAAGAATTCATTATAAATATTGTAATGAACTGGGTTATAAATCTCTATGGGGTAGTATGTTTCAGTTTTTAGTGGTCTTACTAGTTATAGGTGTCATTGAAGAACAAGGATGGTGTTCCCCTAAGGGGGAGTGTTATGTAATAACCCTGGATAAAAATACATGTAATAAATTTAATAAAGGAAAAAATAAGACCAAGGTCATGGGACACATATCCCAAGGCGAATATTGGGAAAAAAATCCTAGGTATTCATTTGGTTTATTATGGCCAAAGCAAATTAGAAAAGGAAATGGTAAAGGCAAAGAGACATTTATTGACATTTATTTATGAAAATAATGGAAAATAGGAGAAAAGAAAGGTGAAAGGTCACATATTTTCATGAGAATGAAATTTAAGGAAAAATAGAGGAAAATGGGAAAAATAGAGGCCTCAATTATAGATATACTTTTGAGGATCAGTGCATGTCATTTTTCAATGTTAGATTTTTGCATCTTTAGCTTCGAGCTCCCTTCTATTTCTTTCTCTCTCACACACTTCCACACTTAGAGTTTTCTTGGAGAATTCTTGGAGCACATTGGATTTGGAGAAAGAAGGCAATGGAAAGTAGGAAAGTACAAAGGGACAATGAGATCAATAGTTACAGAATCACTTCCCTCCTCTATATTTATACCATAAGGCATTCCCCTTTGAAAATAACTTCCCTCCTGTCCATATTTATCAAATTAAGCCTTTGGATTATATGTTAGACGATTGCAGAATGTTCAACAATTCGATTATCCTAGGTGAAGGTAGTTGGAAGGAACGATCTCGAGATGTAGGCAGATGTTTTATTAAAAATTTTCTTTTAGTTTTCATTATTTTTTGGATGAATGGAGAGTTGAAGTTCCTGAAGTAGAAGTTTTATTTCAAAAACACGAACCTTTATAGGAATTGTTTTATAGTTTAGAAAGTCATTTCAAGGCCAAATCCTGGTATAAAAGGATACATGATGCCACGAGAGCTCGATATGAAATTAGTAGATTGTGATTTTCATGGCCTCTGAGAGTTCCTAATTGGGCATGTTTAAGAGAATGAGATTGAGCTAGTCAAATTTTAAACCCCATGCCTACGTAGCTGATCTAAAATGATCATAAACTAAAACTGATGTAGAATTAATTGACAATTAATGATTTGAATGTTAACTGATATTGTGGAAATCGAGGCAATTTGCTTGAGAAGACGACTTTACGACAGTTGATTAAACATAATAAAGATACATAACAAAAGTGAAAACAGTAAAAACAGATTGATACCAGACATCAAGATTGATGACGGAGTTCGTCCTTGATGGCCTACATCTCCATTTCCACTTTCAAGATGGGCGACCATTTTTACTAGGAATGAAAAGAAGGTGTTGGTTACACAGAGATTTGATCAGTTTGAATTTGCACCCAGGCACCTCTGGTCACTGTCATCAGATATCCCTCTGAACCAGCTTTCCAACGCCTCTTACGAATTCCAATTCTCACCTTGGATGCTCCTATAACACCAAAAACATGATTTCCTATGACCTCTAGAATCTGCCAGCAAAAAGTAAAAAACCACTCTTCTCATCAATGAAGGAAAACTTCACCTTTTATAAGCCTCTAGGTTCATGAAAACCACCTTGGTTGAATTCAGGGTGAATTTGGTTGCCTCAGGTTGAGTTTTAGAACTCATTCTTGTGGTTCCATGACACCTAGGCTAGGTTTATTGACCATCGCATTGGTTGTCTTAACAACTTCAACCAAAGAACCATAAATAAACTTTATAATAACCACAGGACTGCTTGTGATTTACTAACCGGTCGGAGGATATTGACCGCCTGCATGTGAACGGGGTAGTCTAACCGCGACCTGACATTTGTCGGCTATCCCGACAGTTCCAGTGATGGCTTCGTTAACCTCCTGCATGTGACAACTGCCTAGTGGTTACATGTGGCAACTAACCTCTGATGTGGTTGCAGTCAAGGCCTATGGTCTTGTTTTTATATTTGTTTTACAATGTGTTAACATATGAATATAGTCTCAGAGTTATATGATCATAGGTTTAGGGGTTTAGACTTAGGCAATGATTCATTAGGTATAGAATTAGGCTTTGATACATGGTTTGGGGCTTAGGTGTTAGGTTAATGCACTTAGGGTTTAGGTTTTTAGCATTAGGTTTGTATTAGGTTTAGGTTTCACAAAATAACCTATGTACCTTTTCTTCATCAAAAAGTGACATTTGTACCAATATCATAGGATGATAAGCTATGTCGACAAATGATATCAAACCCTGCAAAGTAAATGACAACCCAAAATGATGATCAATCTGTGAGGCAATGACACGACACATGTCATCGACCAATCCTAGTGGAACTATTGATGGACACAAGTTGACAGCTAGGTACAAACACATATCCACTCAACGCCATATATACCATAAACATTACCTGAAAAACCTAATCCATAACCAACATTGTCAAATTGTCGAATCTTAACCAAATTGACAACAACACTGAATACTAATGATGACACTTAAACACTTCTGCAACTGAATCAATGGAATTCTCCTCGAGACTTCCTCTCCACTTGAAAGCTTTTGGACCACAAACGTTTGACGAAAAAATTAGTCGATGAGGGTAGAACTCCCTCTCTTTCCACCTTGACCTAATGATGTACCAATACATTTGATCAATCACTCACAAATGATGACCGTGATGATGTTGACCATGGAACGTTTTGAGTCAGTGACCTTTTTCATCCATCTACGATATGAACAACTTACAATGATGGGAAAACAACCTGTTATCAACATGGCAATTGATTTCTTTCCACTAAGAACCATGAGTTAGTGATTCACAATCTTTGAAAATAGTCTCTACTGGATGATGTTTAATACCATCAATATGTATAGACAAACTATTTTTCATAATGATAGAGACAATCAAAGATATACTTGATATCAAGCCAGCTACTTGAATTGATATACTTTTAGGCTTCCTATTTACTAAGTGAACTTGTTGCAACTTAGTTTGTCTTTGAAAGTATTGATTTAGCTGTTGATTTGTTTGAATCACTTTTTCTTCATTTATTACATGATGTTTCCATTGATTAGCCATCCTAATGGGTAAGGTCTTCGATGATTTTGTCTTTCCAAACGCAAACTTTTAACTAAATATTCAGAGATTAGATTCGCTTGTGATCCACTGTCAAACATTGTATCTATCTTTGTATGCTTAGAAGTTATCCTTATGTTAAACAAATCAACTCTATTATCCTCATGTGGAGGATTTATGTTAGATGAATATGCAATATTTTTTTATCTTGAACTAATGTTGAAGGTTTTACCTATCGTAACCATGATGGTTATCCTCCTTTCATCACCTGAATCTAAACCTAGATCTTGCTGGACTACTGCAATTGCCTTCTTTTCATTCTTCTCCTTAACTAACCTTTTGGGCTTAATTTCTAGATAAAGTTTCCATCACTTCAATTCATCATGACTGATTCTTTCGACATGAAGGGTCTGCCACGTCATTCAATATGTATGGCCTAAACAGACACGTTGTCAAAATGTATGGCCTGAACACAATCCACATACTATATATTAGATGTGTTGATATGATATTTTCTATAATTAATTAATTTATGATAAATTAAGAGGGAAATAAAAATACAAGTAAATTTCTTTAGGAAATAAAAGGTTAATTTAAGATGATGCCCACATGAAAGAATACAATATAGAAATACTAAAACAAGAAATTGGTAGGAATTTTTTCTTTTCTTCAAATTGCACCATGGTTCCATAGTTAATCAAGTCTGTGAATTATAAAGCTGTATGGTTCTATGATTTTAGTATTGAAAAATGTGTTTAGTTAATTATAATTAAATTCGGATGATCATATAAATTAAACGAGTCTGTGAATTATAAAGATGTATGGTTCTATGATTTTAGTATTGAAAAGTGTCTTTTGTTAATTATAATTAAATTAGGATGATCATATAAATTAAAAGATTGGTAAACATTGATAAACATATCAAAATTACATCTTCATTATACATATCAATATCATAAAACATAACTAAATTATTATTTCATTTTTTTAATTATTATTATTATTATTATTAAAAGAATAAATATATTAGTTAAACATAAATACATTTTAAAAAAATATGTAATAATATTCATTGATTCAATTTTTATTTTTTTATTTTTTTGGTACAAACCATCAACCTCGAAATCTTTTCTTCAAGGTGGAATTATTATCCATATACATTTCTATGTCAGAGAGAGGGAGTTTGAGTTATATGCATTTATTTCTATTCTAGGTCACAACACTACTCATAATTTGGGGAAGTAGGAAGAATATGTGTTAGATGGGTGAATTCACTTCTCTATGAAGTGGAGTTCTTTTTTTCTTTCCCTACACATAATTTGGTGGAGTGGTAAGAATACGTGTTAGATGCGTGAATTCTCTTATCTATGAAGTGGAGTTCTTGTTTTCTTTCTATGCGGCTACTACATCTACAGAATTACATTTTGAAATGACCACAATGAATCTAATTACTTTCATTATATGGGATATATCTAGCCTTCCCATTTACCTTTCTCCGAGCTTGCAAAATTTATGAAACCTAGGCTAGGTTTAATGACCATCGCATTAGTTGTCTTAACAACTTCAACAAAAGAACCATAAATAAACTTTATAATAACCACAGGACTGCTTGTGATTTACTAACCGGTCGGAGTATATTGACCGCCTGCATGTGAACGGGGTAGTCTAACCGCGACCTGACATCTGTCGGCTATCCCGATAGTTCCAGTGACGGCTTCATTAACCACCTGTATGTGACAACTGCCTAGTGGTTACATGTGGCAGCTAACCTCTGATGTCGTTGCACTCAAGGCCTATGGTCTTGTTTTTATATTTGTTTTACAATGTGTTAACATATGAATATAGTCTGAGAGTTATATGATCATAGGTTTAGGGGTTTAGACTTAGGCAACATTCATTAGGTATAGAATTAGGCTTTGATACATGGTTTGGGGCTTAGGTGTTAGGTTAATGCACTTCGGGTTTAGGTTTTTAACGTTAGGTTTGTATTAGGTTTAGGTTTCACAAAATAACCTATGTACCTTTTCTTCATCAAAAAGTGACATTTGTACCAATATCATAGGACGATAAGCTATGTCGACAAATCATATCAAACCTTGCAAAGTGGATGACAACCCAAAATGATGATCAATCTGTGAGGCAACGACAAGACACATGTCATCGACCAATCCCAGCGGAACTATTGATGGACACAAGTTGACAGCTAGGTACAAACCCATATCCACTCAACGCCATATATACCATAAACATTACCTGAACAACCTAATTCATAACCAACATTGTCAAATTGTCGAATCTTAACGGAATTGACGACGACACTGAATACTGATGATGACACTTAAACACTTGTGCAACTGAATCAATGGAATTCTCCTCGAGACTTCCTCTCCAGTTGAAAGCTTTTGGACCACAAAAGTTTGACGAAAAAATTAGTCGATGAGGCTAGAACTCCCGTGATTCACAATCTTTGAAAATAGTCCCTACTCGATGATGATTAATACCAACAATATCTATAGACAAACTATTTTTCATAATGATAGAGACAATCAAAGATATACTTGATATCAAGCGAGCTACTTGAATTGACATACTTTTACGCTTCCTATTTACTAAGTGAACTTGTTGCAACATAGTTTGTCTTTGAAAGTATTGATTTAGCTGTTGATTTGTTTGAATCACTTTTTCTTCATTTATTACATGATGTTTCCATTGATTAGCCATCCTAATGGGTAAGGTCTTCGATGATTTTGTCTTTCCAAACGCAAACTTTTAACTAAATATTCAGAGATTAGATTCTCCTGTGATCCACTGTCAAACATTGTATCTATCTTTGTATGCTTAGAAGTTATCCTTATGTTAAACAAATCAACTCTCTTATCCTCATGTGGAGGATTTATGTTAGATGAATATGCAATAGTTTTTTATCTTGAACTAATGTTGGAGGTTTTACCTATCGTAACCATGATGGTTATCCTCCTTTCATCACCTGAATCTAAACCTAGATCTTGCTGGACTACTGCAATTGCATTCTTTTCATTCTTCTCCTTAAGTAACCTTTTGGGCTTAATTTCTAGATAAAGTTTCCATCACTTCAATTCATCATGACCGATTCTCTCGACATGAAGTGTCTGCCACCTCATTCAATATGTATGGCCTAAACACACACCTCGTCAAAATGTATGGCCTGAACACATACCACATACTTAATATTATATGTGTTGATATGATATTTTCTATAATTAATTAATTTATGATAAATTAAGAGGGAAATAAAAATACAAGTAAATTTCTTTAGGAAATAAAATGTTAATTTAATATGATGCCCACATGAAAGAATACAATATAGAAATACTAAAACAAGAAATTGGTAGGAATTTTTTGTTTTCTTCAAATTGCACCATGGTTCCATAGTTAATCAAGTCTGTGAATTATAAAGCTGTATGGTTCTATGATTTTAGTATTGAAAAATGTGTTTAGTTAATTATAATTAAATTCGGATGATCATATAAATTAAACGAGTCTGTGAATTATAAAGATGTATGGTTCTGTGATTTTAGTATTGAAAAGTGTCTTTTGTTAATTATAATTAAATTAGGATGATCATATAAATTAAAAGATTGGTAAACATTGATAAACATATCAAAATTACATCTTCATTATAAATATCAATATCATAAAACATAACTAAATTATTATTTCATTTTTTTAATTATTATTATTATTATTATTAAAAGAATAAATATATTAGTTAAACATAAATACATTTTAAAAAAACATGTAATAATATTCATTGATTCAATTTTTTTTATTTTTATTTTTTGGTACAAACCATCAACCTCGAAATATTTTCTTCAAGGTGGAATTATTATACATATACATTTCTATGTCAGAGAGAGGGAGTTTGAGTTATATGCATTTATTTCTATTCTAGGTCACAACACTACTCATAATTTGGGGAAGTAGGAAGAATATGTGTTAGATGGGTGAATTCTCTGATCTATGAAGTGGAGTTCTTGTTTTCTTTCACTACACATAATTTGGGGGAGTGGTAAGAATACGTGTTAGATGCGTGAATTCTCTTATCTATGAAGTGGAGTTCTTGTTTTCTTTCTATGTGGCTACTACATCTACAGACTTACATTTTGAAATGACCACAATGAATCTAATTACTTTCATTATATGGGATATATCTAGCCTTCCCATTTACCTTTCTCCGAGCTTGCAAAATTTATGATATGTTTCAACTTATCCATTGTTGGCATGAATGTGAGTCTCATGTGGAATTATGTTTATTTTTACTAGGTGAGATTGATAGACTTGTTTTCCCTATTTTGCAAACAAGTATCCCACTCCTTTGTAGGATTTAAATTAAGACATTCACTTTCTCACCTTTTTTGTTCATATGTATGTAAATAAATTGTTGCGATGTTGTCAAAGTTACTTAGAATTGTTGGTATTTCTTTATATGGAACCGAATACATACTAAAAATATTACATCCAATAAACAGCATGAACATATAAAATTTCAATGTGTAAAATGTGATGCAATTATTGAAATTTCCTATTCAACATAGATTAATTTGGGTATGCCTTTTTGGGTGATGTTTTTAAGGACATGTTTTGACATGGATTGTAGCCACAAACTGTGTGGGGGTATTAACTTCCAGATCAACCCTATAAAATATGGTTTCATTTCTCAACTGAATGAACGGTGTCATATTAAGAAATTTCCTACTGAATTTTAGTGGACAACATGCTTTAGGGCTTCGACCCTAGTAAATTCAACTTCACCAAAGTAGGCGAGGAAGACGTGTTTTTCAATTTTGAAGAAAGTGAGCAAAAAAAATTTCGGTACTTGGAAAAATTCCCTATATTTGATAGTCCAAATCTGATTACCATAAATGTAAGCATAAATAGCGAGGATGGAAACACCTTTTGATGCAGTGTTTGGGGTTTTGAGTGCACTTTCATGCACTTCTCATGTTTTGTTTCTTATACTGTAGGTGAGTCCAATTGAGTGTGAGAATGTGCTTCTTGAGTATTGGACTTCTTGCCTAAAGGAATTAACCATGATAGCTTGTTGTCAGAATTTAATTTGGTTGTCGAGGATGGGAACCCATTTTCTCGTCATGGGTACAAGAGCCTCTGAGATTTTACAACTATAAACCAACTACAATTCCACTTAACTCCACTATTTTAGTTGCAACATTTGACTCTTTTTGGATTGAAACAATTTCAGTGGAACTTTTGAATAGAAATAAGAAGAGGTTAAATATTTCATTCTTTTTATTTTTTTCGATTCGATAACAAATTTGTAAACTATAGAGATATGATTACAACTGTGATATCTAAATATTGTGAAAATTGGCATGATGAATTAATGAAGAAAGGTTATTACCTCAACATTCCTCTCCTCATTGAAAAAGCACCCAAAAAAAGTACCATGAAGGTCTGAGAAAGGCGGGGTCAATATTATGGAGCTTCTCGACAATCTTGTGAGGGTCTATTTTTTTAAGTGGGTAATACTTCGGAGGATATCTCCAATGATTTTGGTAGTGTTGTCATATGTCTTCAGATAAAAGCATACCATACACTATTCTCATTGAAAATTGGTGGCAAAAAGGGTTTTTTGTTTCCTTAGGTATATTGTAGTAGCATATTGCCAATATTTGTTCCTCCCTCATGCAGCAGTGTAGTTAACATTAATGGTTATGTTGAGACTTGTTTCTTTTAATAAAGTGTATAATCCTTTTTTATATTACTAAACATTTCTGAATTATGTATACAACTAATGCTAAGTAGAAAAACAGGCTTTGGGAGAAGTGGACTAGGATATATTAAACACTCAAGTTAATATTTTTATGTGGCAAAACATAAATGGTAAGTTCATTGCAAAAGGAGGATAGCCCTATATACAAGGTTTGAGAAATAGTCCAGGAAATGTTTAGATAAATGGCTTCTTTGGGGGTTCAATGTTTTTGGGTTAGAAGTAGCATTGTCATAGCTTTGCTTAAGACATGTATAATATACTGTGGTAATGTACTCAGTGGTTGGAAAGATGGCATTTGATGCACATTTTCTCCATGTATTGTTATGAGACTCTCCAAATGAGGGATTTTATTATAATTGCAAAACCACTAACCAAAAATATAGTTCAGTGGATATGTAAGACCCGGTTTTATCATTTTGTTATATTCACAACACACTTGTTTTTTCCCTTGGTTAAGGATTCATACATGTGTGTGGAAGATATTGCTAGCTCTCACAAAGTTTGGTTCATTTTTACTGTTCCAATAAAATATAAATACCATCATAACTACCTAAAATTGGGCTAATATATTACTTATACCTAATAATATTAACTAGACTATTACAAAACATTTTAAACAATCATTATCTTTGCAAATCTCGAAAACATAGAACCCAAAACGCTCAAAAATATCATCAAGAAACTGTTCAACAAACCAATAAAGTAGTGACCGAGGTTATTGAGAATCTATATCAAGCTCATAAATTACTATCAAAGAATTTATATGTAAGACAAACACCTCGTCTCAATGTAGAGTATATCTTGTTATTTAATTTTATCATATTGAAGCATTTGTAATTTTAAATTTTATTGATATTTATTCTCTCGTTAGATGACTTCTTTTGATTTTTTACTTGTGTTGTTTACAAATCATTAAGCTAGAAACCTTTTATTTGATGCAAAATTCTAATACATATACATTTCTGGGAGAGAGAGAGAGAGAGAGTTTGAGTGATTTGCATTTATTTCTATTCTAGGTCACAACATTACCCACAATTTGGGGGAATGGGAAGAATATGTGCTAGATGGGTGAATTCTCTAATCTATGAAATGGATTTCTTTTTTTCTTTCTATGCAGCTACTACATTGATAGAATTACATTTTGGAATGACCATACTAATGAATTATTCTTCATTTTATGGGTTATATTTTCCTTCCCATTTACATTTATTTGAGCTTGTAAAATTTGTGATTTGTGCCAATTTCTCCATTGTTCGCATGAATGTCAGTCTCCTGTGGAATTCTATTGGGTTTTACGAGGTAAGATTAATACACTTGTTTTTTCTATTTTTCAAATAGGTATCCCACTCCTTTGTAGGATTTAAATCAATACCCTCACTTTCTCACCTTTTATATTCATTGCTATGTAAATAAACAGTTTAGCTATTGTGAGAGTTACAAAGAATTGTTGGAATTTTTTTAGACATAGGAACCTAAGACATGCTAAAAATATTGCATCCCTTAAAAGCATTGAAAGTATGGAAAATTGTTGGAACGTATAAATTTGATGCAAAATGTGTTGCAAATTCTTGAAATTTCCTGTTGAACATACATTAATTTGGTTATGCCTTTTGGGGTGATGTTTTTAAGGACACACTTTAACATGGATTCTATCCGCAGACTATGTGGGGGTAATAAATTGTAGATCAACCCAGATGAATATGGTTTCATCGCTCAACTGAATGAAGGACATCATGTTAAGAAATTTCCTACTGAATTTCAACGGTAGGTGGTCTTGTAGGGGTTCGACCCTAGTAAGTTCAACTTCACCAAAGTAGTGCGGAAAGAGACGCTTCATGGCTTTGACAATCCAAATGTGTGTTCCATAAATTTAATTAGAAATAACGATTATGACAACACCTTTTCATGCAGTGTCTGGTTTTTTTTTATTGTTCATTAATGCACTTCTAATGTTATTCTTTTCTCTACTATAGGTGAATCCAATTAAATAGGGGCATGTGGTAACTATGCCTAGAGTATTGGAATGCTTTCCCCAATGTATTTACCATGATAGTTTATCCTTACCATTACTTTTGGTTTTCGAGGCTGGAAATCCAATTTTTCGTCTTGGTTACAATAGCTTCGGATCTTTTGCAACTATAAACCATCTACATTTCCACTTAATACACTATTTTAGTTGCATCATGTGACTCTTTACACATTGAAACTGTTTTGGTGCAACTTTTGAACATAAATAAAAGGTTAAATAATTCATTGTTTTAATTTTTTTTATTCAATAACTTATTTTGAACTGTACATATATGATTACAACTGTGATATCCTAAAATTGTACAATTTGATGTAATGAATCAATTTGGAATGATTATTATCTTAACGTTCTTTCCTGCACCGACAAAAGGAGTATCATGGAAGTCTGAGAAGGTGGGGACAATATATTGGAGCTTCTTGACTATCCTATGAGGGGCCTGGTTTTTGAAGGGGGTAACACTTTGGAGGATCTCTCTGATGTTATTGGTAGTGCTTGCATTTGTATTCTTCATAACAACATACCATACAATGTTGTCATTGCAAATTGATGCGAAACAAAAAAACGGGCTTTGGTAGAAGTGGACCAAGAGATATTAGATACTCAAGTTAATCCTTCTATGTGGAAAAACATGATTGCATTTAAAAACTTAAATGGTAAGTTTATTGCAAAAAGACAATACCCCTATATACAAGGTTTCGGAAATAGTCCCGGAAATGTTTAAATAAATGGCTTCTTTGGGGGTTCGATGTTTTTGGCTTAGAAGCATATCACTAATGAACATTGTCGTACCTTTGATGAAGACATGTATAATATACCATTGTTGTACCTTTGTATAAGACATGTATTATGAAATTTACCATTGATTCGAATTGATATTTTTTAGAAATATAGATTTGAACCAACATAATTAAAATAATGTATATTAAGTGATAAGCCCATAGGGCTTTGGATTGAGGTTGAATGGGTGCACTGTTAAGGCACTCCTTGTGATAGGTTACTCGTTCGTGGGTGCTTACCTATAAAAAACATTTATTAAGTAATAGATAATAATAATAGCATTTAATCATTAAAAATTAACTATAAGATATAATGAATAATAAATAAATAGATAAATCTCAATAGTATAGTAAAAGGAATTAAAAAACAAAAAAAATTAGGTATGTGGGGAGAGTAAGAAAAACACAAAAACAACATTGGATAAGAAAGCGAGTTAAGAAATTGGATTAAAAACCCTAGTTAAAAAATTACCATGAGGGCTTTTAGAATAAATTAAATTTGAATTGGCCCGCACTTCTTTTCATTCCCGGCAATAAGGATTCCATCATCGTGCAAGTTGAAATCAGATTCTAAATTTCAAGAGTCAAAGATTAACACGCAAAATCAAATACTGGGGATTCATGTAACAGATTTGAGAGATGGGGTGATTGTGCAAAACAAGTGTCACGCACAAGTAGATGTTGACCGTAACGGAGAGTGAGAAAGTCGGGTTTCGCTTTGACACGATTTCGCGTTGAGTTTCACTGAATTCCTTCGACCGATTGTAAACCCTCCATGCCATGCCGGTGTGTTGTCTATAAGTAAGATCCATCCAACGCACTACAATTCCAAAACGCAATTCGCAATTCCTTTTTCTATTATCGATTCTGTTATACATTCTGCAAGTAGAGTTAGAATTCATCATTTTATTTTCACTTTATATCAACAAGATGGCCATGGCCATGAAATCCAAGAAGACGGAAATGGCGCGGTTGTGCTGGATATCAATAGTAGCAATGCTGTTGTTCTTCTATTCTTGTGACACACGCTGGAGCTGAAGCTGAAGCTGCTGCCGCTAAGTCTAACGAAGAAGTAGGTTCTGGAAGATTGGCAGAAGGGTCGACAAAGGCTGCATCCGGGTGCCACAAGCCGGGCTACCCTGTGCCTCCTCATTCTCACTGCCCTCCATCTCCACCTCCCCATGCCCATCGCCTTCGTCCTATCCCGCATGCTTAATCTCCCTGGTCTCATATTTTGTGTTATTAAATCTCACCAGGAGCACATGCACATCACTCATGTGGTCTGCTTGCTTTTACCTTAGGTTCTCATCGCCTCCTAGCAAGTAAATAAATAAATGGCATTCATGTAATGTAATCATTTGGCAAAACATTTCTCTTATCTCAATCTCAATAAATTTTTGTGAACCTTGTTGGTATAAGTTTTAAAATAATGGTTATAGTTAGTTATTTATGCGTGTGATATGAATGTCTCTTTTATCCGAATGTCTCTTTTATCCGAATAGTATTTGAACACATTTATATTATTAGTGGTGATAAACACAAAGCTTTATGAAACTTAAAAATAGTATTTTTTAAAATTTAATTAATATTTTATTTTCTTTTTTATGTTGATAACTAACTTATCAAAAATTCATTATTTTATGGAAAAATTGTGAAATCATCTATTAATTCTTAGGATATAAATAGTGTTTACAATTTTTTAAATGATTTGTTCTCATCATGATGTGATAAAAGTTGTCTTTAAGGATCAAATATAAAGACATGGTTTGAGGTCAAGGCATGTCAATTAATGATTAAAAATTTAACATCTCTCATAATGTTTTTCTATAATAAATTGAATATCCATTCAAATGATACAAAATGAAACTTAATTTCAACATTTAATTTTGGTCCATTAATATTTCTAAAACTGGTGTATTAAAAAATTATATATATATATATATTTCTTAACCCATTCCTATATCATAAAAGAACTATACATGGCATGCATGTAAATTTAGTCATGAATCAACTCTAAGATATGAACTAAATGCTTCATAGTATTGCATGTTCATCCTTAAATATTTTTGTTCTTTTTTTTGTTTCTCATTGTAATTTTTTCTAGAAGAAATGACATGTGCTTCAAATGAAACAAGGAACTCATACTTATGATTTGGACCACTTGCCATGTTGGTCAACAAAAGTCTTAGTAATGACTATGGTCATATAGGAAAATTGAGAGAATTAATACCTAACAACCTTATTATAATAAGTTATTACATCATATCTATTGTATGAGATCTCATTCTTCCTATATCTAATAAT
>APFE031528539.1:25293-85390 GCA_000404065.3 Pinus taeda | reverse complement strand
TGCACAAAACCATAAGTGGGTCCGCCCAACCTAACATAGGGTCCAAAACCAAAATTTTCCAGGGCACTGCCCCGGACCCCATAAAGTGGGGTTACGGGTACCCCTCAAACCCCCTGTTAACTATGTGGAAATAATATAACACAACCCAACATTTATTATTTATTATTAAGGGACATTACATACTCCCCCACTTTAAGGAACTTCGTCCCGAAGTTAAGTTGAATTATTTAACATTTTATTTTGTTATTATTACTTCATGTTTGCCCTACACCCTCTGCTGAACAAGTATAATTGGCAGGCATCGAAAGTTTTCACAACACCCGGGAAATCTTAAGGAATCTCAGTCCTTTTTCCCACTTTTGGAACCAGGCATAAGCCTCCCGGGTCTGTATCCTAGTCTAAGGTTGGCCCCAAGGCTCGCGCCCGACTCAGACCTCATCTACCCCAAGGCAGGCATCCGGTACGGTACTCAATGACTTCAGGAATCTCGCAAGGTTGGCCCACTCCCTTCAGAACTCACTAAGGTGCACAAACCTAGGCATCGAATTCCTTACACCCCCACCAGACTTCGGCATCCCAATCCAATAACAGGCACCTAGCCTAGAACATCAGGCACTTGGCCTCCTTAAGATGGTACCATAGCCCTTCAAGATCTATACAAGACAAAGGAACCACTGGCATATGTAGTGTTGATTGAGTTTGTCCCCAACCCATATGGTGTTACTTATTCTCCCTTGTGCATATGGGCTCACATGAGATCATTAAATAAACAGGCCCTCTCGACCCATTTGTGGAGTCCTGTCAATCATCATTCCTGAACATGCAACCAATGCATTAGTTATACCATCATAGTATCATAGAAATTAATCCACATGCCAAGTTTTGCATGTCATCATGAGAACAGTCATCATTTTTAATCGCAACATTATGAATAATAACAAACTACATGCATGTCATAAATTTGTACACAACTATCACATGCTTCACCTCATGAAATACCATCAACATATTTGCATCAAAGACATATCATGACTTCACATAATAAATGAACCACATGTCAATAAACCTCATATTATAGCATCATAATTCATATGCCACATTATGCATATCATATCCATCATGAGTATTCAACATTAACTACCTATCATCACGCAGTAAATGAATATGTCAATATACCTCGACATAACATCATAATGCCTATGCATATCATCATCATCATAAGGATACATCATCACTATAAGAACCACATGTGCATTATTATCCTCCTACCATTATATCATGAAACCTCATGTAACATTATACTCAACATCATAACAGTTAATTAAACTAAACTGAAATCATAGTGTATGATTTAGATGTATCATAAAGTTTAAAGTAGTTTTAGAGGGTCTACATCTGCAATTATTTTTACAGAGTTTGAAAATAGTTTTAGCTTCCCTTGTCTTAAAAATAGAAGGAAAATAAAACAGCTGTAAAGCGACCAAAATAGGTTGTTTGTCTTTTGTATTTAGAGAGATCATACCATGTTTGTTTTAATGAGTAATTTAATGAGCTGCAATGAGATCAAATGATGTTGAATCCCTTGCACCCATAAGCTCAAGAATGTAGTGGTAATTTGAACCAATCTAATGTTAGATGAATTTTCTTTAATTGATTAAATATAATTTGTTCATTTGGATGAGATTAAGCTTGTTTTATCTCAGATTCATCAACCTGTAACTTTTTTTTTTTTTTTTTTTGATGATTGATTTTAAAGTTTGGATATATTGGGTTTATCGTGGAATATCCAATTAAAAACCAAGTTAAAAATCCTTAAACATCTCCTAAGATCAATTTTAAAAATGAAGTGCATTCCCATCCCAGGATTTCTTTAACAAGCAACATCGATTTTCTCCCATCCTAGGATTTCTTTAACTAGAAACATCGATTTTTTTTTTTTTTGGTTCATTATTGTTGTGACATAGGAGGCCGATATTGATACGTTGTAGAAATGTAATCAAGAATGACTAGATGAAATCAAGAATGACCAGTTGAAATTTAATCAGCATAGAGAAAAATGAATTCAAACGAAGAAATGTTTGTGGGGATAAGGAAACGCGACCTAAAATTAGAAATCTAGTTATGACAGACATGCGATTTAAACTCTTGAGTTTCAATATAATAAAATTATATAGTGTTAAACACATCTACACTTAAACTAATAATTTACAAACTTCATTTAATTCTGTAAAAGAAAATGCCTATTGAATTTGTGAAAACAATTTACCTACATTTAATTGGAGAACATAACAACCATAGATTTGAACAAAAGAACGTCATATTTGGGTGTTAACAAGACGGTGGAAGGAATTGATTTGAGTCAGAGTTAAAAATCCATCGAAATTTGCTTAGCAGTGTTTTTGAAATGGTGGATTTCTTGAAGGGCCAATTTCTACTTCATCAACATATGATAGAAACATATCAAGGAAATTAACTCAAGTCTTCGATTGATTTGTGGAATAAACACCACCGCACGGAATGAACAAGGAGCATATTGAACACACATATGCACAGAGATGCCATTACAATGGATTTATCAATATCTAAACACGCTTTAAGGCCTTCATATATGTGCTGAGCCCATTGTAATGGCTGTATGAGATCTGTAATGGTTGTCTGAGATCTATATTGTTGTTTTCGATTTATGCCAAATAAACACCCAGACGTGACATGTGAGAATGAATTAACTTTTAGTTCTCATGTGTATAACCTTGAGCCAAGTACTAATGTAAACATAAATGAAACATGGCTCGGGAAATTGAGATGTTTTTAATGTGCACATGCATTTTGAAAGTATACATTTGATTAATTTTTGGGCATGTATTTTTGGAAAACCCCCTTTTTGTGAGCTAGAGATGCAGCCTCTGCTCTATTTTGGCTATTGTTGCCGTTGATCAAACCCTACTCCAAACTAAACTACAGTGCTCGATACACATACATGGTTCTATCTCTCTGCCTTGTAGTCTTTTAAGTTCCCATTAACCCAGTTTAATCATCTATATATTAAATTTATCCTTTTAGTTAACCCTCCTTAATTTTCCGTATTAAATTAATAGCCTTCTATATTAGTTTAGCTCCCATCGCTTCTCTGTCATGCGATAAATCAACTGAGCGTGCTTATTATTCAATCCAGTGTATTTACCTCCGTTTGTTTAAGTTTGTTTGCTTTTTTTTCTTTTTTTCTTTTTTTTTTTCCTATTAAGCATAGGAGAATAGAGTAGCGCAGAGTAGAACATGTGGTTAAACTTACTAATGAAATGCATGAACTAGAGGGTTTATCTAACTGAATTAGGGTTAGTCTACTGGGAGAACATGCCCATATTGGAGAATATCACAAACATGAAGTCCAATACGAAGAAGAAGAAAGATGTGAGATCGATGCTAAGATTGAGATTGATCACCCAACTGGAAATTTAAGCATAATTGATAAGTGGAGAAAGAGATAGACCAAGAAGAGCTTTATATATTTTGTTATTGATTAAATGGTTAAAATAGTGCCGAATTCACAAGCAATTATATTCAACTATAATAAACTTAAAGTAGTTTTCAACTTAAATACAAATATAAATAACATACAATTATATAAGGGCTTATAGGTTTCAAGAGTTGGATTGAACACAAAATATAAAATTTAGATATTAGATCATTTTTTTTTACATTAAAATTCCCATAGGCCTTAAGGGTTGAGCCTAAGCTCTGATGCCATAAGTAACAACCCCAAAATAAAAACATGTAATTAATTAGATTAATCATACGATTTATAATCAACACATAATTTTTCAACTAATTAACATTAAATTTCAAAAGATACAAGTAGAGACAACTTACCTGGGGAACGCTAGTTGAACACTAGTTGAATTCTTCTGCTAACTACAACAAAGTCTTGGGGACGACTCTCCACCAATCGTAGGCTCAATTGCACAAAATCTTGCTACAACTGGCCACCCCCGAGACCTCAATCAATGTACTACTGCCAAGGTATCCTTTGTCTCACAACACTGTTCTCCCAAGAGAATGGATGATGGAATCATGGAATGATGGAATGCCTCTCATCTTCCTCACCATCTATTAAATAGAGCAAACATTGGAAGGGGAACCACATGCACACATTCCATGTGTCCACATGCAACTTTATTGCTTTCATGTTTTATTTCTTTTGTTTTTACTTTTTGATAGCTTTACTGATTTTGATTGCTTTCTTGTTGTATTTCTATTTATATTTATTTAGAGCTTTAGTATTAGTTATTTATTATTTTATTATTATTTATTTACTATTACTATTTTTTATTTATTGTTTATTATTTATTTTCTTGTATTTTAATATTATATTATATTATTTATTATTTATTATTATTTATTATTTATTTATTTTATTATTTATTATTAAGGGACATTATAGGCTCCATGCCCTCAGCATATATATCATTCATGCCCTCTTCGGCCTCCAAATCTAGCACTTTCTACTTATCCTTTGCCAATTGTTTTTCTTTCTTCTGGGCTTGGGTAGCAGAATGCTTCCTTGGTGACTCGCACACCGGCATCGGCCTCTTCTGTTTGTCTTTCTTAGGTTTGGGGACTTCCCACACCGATGTAGTTTTCAGCGTAAGTGACCTTGGCGTCGTAGGAACAGTAGTCGGAGCCTCCATGCTCACAACCTCTAGAGCCTCTCCCTCAGCTGTACTTATAGTTTCGCTTGGTCCCGACATCGTGCTGAGAATAAATCATTGGGTATCCTCGGGTAACTTATCAAACAAAAAACTAACAACCAAATCTTCGAATACTTGAGGATTCATAAACAATGGAAAACATAGTGCAAATATCCAAATATTTCAGCCTTAAATGCCTTAATTGTCGCACCACCCCCCCGACTCCTTTTAACCATCTTCTGGAAATCAAATCATGAACAGTCACTATAATGGTCATTTTCTGGTTGTGTTGCACAGTAGCTCCCCTCAGAGCGCAGCTCCCTTCACATGCCTTCTAATGCTGTGACATTACCCCTTTTAACGCAGCCCCTTTGTTGCGTAGCTCTACAAACCAGGTAGTGTAGTTTATAGTCCCACGCTTCCTTGCAGCTGCCTGGAGTGTTAAGACTGTCATGTTGTCATGTAGTCATTGGGTTGGATCCCTTGTGTATGGCTTCAACTGGCTTCCATTTACCCTTCTTGAAAATTGATCTCCATTCAACTTTGCAAGTTGAATTGTGCCACCATCAGTGATCTCTTTGATGACATATGGCCCCATCCAGTGCATCTAAAACTTTCTCGAAAACTTATCGTACTTGCAATCATATGATAAAACTAAGTCATTTACCTTGACGATGCATAGTTTGATGTGCCGATCATGCCAAGATTTTTCACGTTCCTTCTGAACCTACTGATGGAATCTAGCCAAAAACATATCTTCTTTGAGCTCCATTAGCTGCGTAAGACATTGTTCTAAGGCTACGCGGTCTGCCATTCCTATGAAAGTTGCTATGTGTAGACTAGGCACGATATACTCCATAGGCATTACAACTTCCACGCCATAGACCAACCTAAAAGGTGTCTGACCTGTGAGATTTTTGCAAGTAGTTTTATATTCCCATAATACTGCTAGTATGCTCACGTCCCAATCATTCTGTTGCACATTGCAAACCTTCGTCAATGAATTCTCCAATATCTTATTAAAAGCCTCAACCGTTTCGTTGGCCTGAGGATGATATGGCATACTCTTATGATGGTAAACCTAGAACTCTTGTTAGTGCGTTGATTGTTTCATTGAGGAAATGTGTACCACGATCACTCATCAATAAATTTGGGCAACCAAACCTAGTCAACACATATTCAAACAAAAAAAAAAAAATTTGCCCCTGTACCATCTTTCACAGGCTATGCCTCTACCCATCTGGTCAAATACTTTGTCGCGATGATGATATAACATGCACCAGTTTTCTTGCCTGGGGGTTGAATTGGTCCTACAAAATCAATTGCCCATTTCTCAAATGATTGCAATAGCACCTGTGGATTCAGAGGCAACTTATCCCTCCACGATGGCATGCCCATCCTCTGACATGCATCACATGCCTTACAATATGCTTTAGAGTCTTTATGCAGCATCGGCCACCACAACCCATCGCACTAAATCTTCTACATTGTTGTTTTCCCTGCATAATGCACTCCCGCAACTCCTCCATGAGCTTCAGCGAGGATACTGTTTCATTCAAAATAAAGCACATAACGTCGAAGTATCTCATCTAATCCCATTTTATACAAATGGCCTACAATTACTGAAAAAATATGTCATACGCACCACCAATTCTTTCTTCTGTTGACTGGTATATCCCTCTGGAGTTGTTCCTGTACTCAGGGAGTGGATAATATCCACAAAGTGATTATCTACTACGTGCACTACGAAGAGTTGTGCGTTAGGCAGCCCTTCCTCCAAATTAGTTGGCTCTTCTCCTATTTCAATGTGCGACATATGGTCTAGCCCTGCATTCATCCTTCCTAGCTTCACAATTACCTCAAAATCATATTCTTGAAACAACAACATCCATCTACATATTTTCCCCCCCAACACAGGCTTATTGACTAAATACTTCAATGCATAATGGTTTATGTAAAAATGTCTGCCCAGTAGGTAATGTATGAATTATTGAAGCATGTACACCATAGCCAACCCTTCATGCTCTGTCATCGAATAATTATTTTCAGCCTTTGACAACTTCCTTCTTGCAAATGTTATAAGGTGATCCAGTTCTCCTTCGCCAACCTACGTCGGTACTACTCCCAATGCAATACACGAGGCATCAACGTGCACATGGAATTCCTTCTTCCAATCTGGGAATACCAGGATTGGCATGGTAACCATTTTTTCCTTCAAGACATCGAGACTGTGTTGAAATTATTCATTCCAATAGAATGTAGCACCCTTCTTTAGAAACTTTTCCATGGGCACGGTAATCTGAGCATAAGCCTTGATGAATTTTCGGTAATACCCAGTATAGCCTAGCATTGCGTGCAGCTATTTAACAATCCTTGGGGCCTCCAAATTGATTATTAACGTGAGCTTGGTAGTTCCACCATGAGTCCTTTCCTGCATACCACATGACCCAGCAAAATCCCCAAGTGGACACAAAACAAACACTTTTTCAGGTTCAGCGCAATTTGATACCTTCGGCACATATCGAACATTAAGTGCAGATTGTCGACATGGCACTTGACTAGCCCAAACGTTGTCCAGTCATCAAAATAGACCTCCAAAAATTTGTGAATGAACTCCTTGAATGTCGTGATGACTACGCAAGAGAATATTGTCGATGCATTCTTGAGTCCAAATGGCATTACTGTATACTGGAAATAACCCCATTCCGTCGCAAAGGTTATCTTACTCCTATATTCTGACATGATCTTAATCTGATGGTACCCAGAGAACCCAGCAGTGAATGAATACGCTTCCTGTCCTCCCATATTGTCCAGTACTTCATCACTGAATGGTGTCAGAAAGGGATCATGGACACATGCATCGTTAAGATTTCTGAGACCTACGCAAAACCTTATTTCTTCCTTTTGCTTATTTACCTAAACTACCATGGGACTCACCCAATCAGACTCCTCCATGGGTTCAATAATACCTACTTCAAGAATCTTTTCCAACTCCAAGCAGACCTTTTCCCTGTATTTGGGATTGAGGCGATATGGCCTTTGCTTAACAGGCTTTGCGTCCAATTTCAGAGTTATTTTCATCACTCCCAAATCACTTATGATGCCTTTCAAGTCTGAAAAAAATTGTACGGAACAAATCTTGATATTCATGGAGCAACTCAACAACTTTATCTACTGTAGCGGCATCCTAGTAATCCCCAATCTTCACAAACTTCGGCTCTTCCTTCATGCCAATGTTTACTTTCCTAGTTTTCAATGGCCTGGTGATGTCTGGATTCTCTATCTGTGGTCCCTCTACCTCATAGTGGCCTTATGTTTCTGGAATGTTAATATTCCTTGGATCCTCATCCTCTCCTTCAACAGTCACATTATAGCACTCCAGGGCATGGCATAGCTAGGTGCTTCAATATGGTTGAATCAATTCCAAAGGATCTCGAGCTATTCTAAAGATTGTTGCCTTAACCTCCTGTAGTGCCTCATCAATGCTTTCGAACCCATATTCAAAGATGAATGTCCTCATGAACCCTTCTCTTAAGATATCCCATTTCGCAGGCCATGGAAAAGCTCCGTCTCCAAATACCACTTCATAGGGATTATGTCTAGAGTGTGACAGAATAAATGCACCCATTATGGTTGCAGCTTTGTTCCATATAGCTTACTTAGTCCATTTATCCAAGTGATCCCATGGATCATTCCTCCTATCATAATTCTTAGTTACTTGTACTTTAGGCTGACCAAACCGTGTTATCATCATTTTTTTGTAATGACGCCACTCATCAAAGTTGTCTTTGTGTGTACCCCACCACCGAGTGGGCGTAGCGTGTAATGCCCAATCCAATACCTGAAAATGGTAATCCTCTGGAAATTCTATTTCAGAAGCATCCAAAAATTTATCCACATCAGTTAAACCATCATAATAAGGCAAACTTCTTACCTCCTACGACACATAGCTCACCGATTTGGTCATCATGTTGCAGCGCAATGTGGATACTTCATGCCACCGATTTTTCCAGTGTTCCAAATCTTCATCTGAATCTGAAGTACAAGAACTTTCATGATCCCATGCAATTCATCCATCAGTGTCGGATTAACCTAGTCTTGGTCTTACACTATTATCTTATAGATCTGGTCGAAATCATCGTCGCCTTTCATAGTCACGGACCGGTTCTGTATAGCGTGGTCCTTCTGCAGGGTAAAATAGGACTACAATGCAAAGCAATTTTCTTTCAAATGACATTGTTTGCTTCTTCAAATTAATTACCCCATTCATGTCAATATCCCAATCAATTCCCAGGAGAATAGAGTATGGATTATTGTCATCAGCAATCTCTATCACTTCAAAATCAACAAGTGTGCTCGCACCTTCTATATCTATGGTTACCCCATGCAATCACCCCATAGGTATAATTTTTTGTTTGTTTTTCATCCTCAATTGAATCAGATACCATTGTAGCATAGGTATCCCATCCTTTCCCATGTTTGTCTAGACAAAATGTTCGCATTCGACCCGAGATCTAAAATAACCTAGTCCATCTCATAATCTCCTACTTGCGCAGTGAACCTCATCTTGCACCATGTTCTTGTCTTGTGTTTTCCTATCTTTCTGATTGCGCGGTGTCCTTCAGGAGTAGTGTCCTTACTAGCACACTTGTTTATCAATTCTTGTTGCCCTTTCACGACCTTGCTATCATGCAACAACTTCATACAAGTCTCCAAAAGGTTGGAAAGCACAGAGGGGTCAAACTCTACAAATAGTTTATCCTGACTTCATGAGGTGGAGGCTTCAGCGAAGCCTTTCTTCGCTTCCATGAATGTCTCCTTCATGCACTCTAGATCAAACCCAACCTCCTTCTCTGGATCCTTGTGGACCCACTCAATTTCTTCAGGTTTTTTCCCTTTATCATCACCATTCATCATTCCACTTTGTAGCACAATATTCACATTGAGATCCTCTTTGTCAGGCTCGACCCTCATCATCTGTATATTTTGGGTAGGCTTTTGAGGCTACGTTGCCTTCTCCTACATTTTAGCTATCAATATAGGGCATTCTTCTATTGCATGGTAAAATTGAGTGTAGTATCGACACAACGAGCATGTTTGGTTTGTACACTCCCATGCGTAGTGTCCCATTGTTCCGCAATTATGGCAAATAACGTTCCCTCAACCTCTCCAAAGTCCTCCTCCTCCTCGGCCTCATCCGCGGCCCTGATATCCTCCACACACTCCCTAGCACCCTGATCCAAAGGCCGAGTTTCTTCTTTCATTCGATACGTGGGCATTCCATACATCATTAATTCATAGTTACGGGGCCTATTGATTTATAGAAATCGCAGAATAATTTTTGTGGTGTTTGCACAAATTTTTGCAGCAAGTCGCAGTTATCTATTACATGTTTTCCAGCTACCTGACAAATAGCACACCTAGCGCAGGTCTTGTACTTGGTCTTGCTGGAGCTTCCTACCTCAAAGGCATAAGCCATCCCCCTATAATATAATTTGCAAAGATAGGGCAGTGATATTTATCATGCCCCTGGCTTTTCCACTTGAGGCACCAAACTTCTTCGCGCACCTTCGGCCGAGCTGCTTTTTCCTTTTTCGAGCTTTGCAATTCCAAGAAAAGGTTTTGCAACTCTGCATGGATCTATTGAACCCCCAAACCAGCCTCCTAAATAGGTGTTTCATGCAATCTCATCACAATTTCCAGGGCTTCCACTTGAGTTCCTATATTTTCCTACAATAAAGCAACCTTTAAGTGGGGCAGAAGCGAGGCAACAAACCATTCGCGGTACTGACTATCTGTGAGATTCATATTAGCTTCGCAGATCATGCACTTTAATCTTTAATCTAATTCCCAGGGCATTTCGCCAAGCCTCATCGATATTTTCTTCAATCCAATTCCTAATCGTGATTCAAACTTAGGCTTATCGAATTCCTCGTTCAAAGCGGTTTGATCTTTCTCCAAGAGATCCTTCTGATCAAACACTATCTTGATATAGGGCCAAATATCCTTGATTGATTCTATAATTTCTTCCCACAAAATTTCCTTTGCTAAACCCAATTTGTTTACAATGAAAGATTCCTTGAGTTCCTTTTGTAGTACTTCAATCTAACCTTTGACTCTGTTTAACTTGGTTGCATGTGAACTGTTTGCTACTTGATTTCCCTTATCTAGATAGACAGGTTCTGAACAGATTCAGTAAGTTGTTCAACTCCTTTTGCTGCACCTATATTCGATGTTGTAGCTAAAGTGGAAACTTCGGTGGTGTGAATTGTTGTAAGGGGGGCTATTTCCATTGGATTTTGAGCCTTGTTAACAACTTCCTCTTTTTCCTTGACCAATTTCTCCATCTACTCCTCCATTTGTTTGATCTGCAAATTTTTCCCTATGATGAGCTTCATCATGTCGAACTTTTGAGTTTCTGTCTCCTCAATTTCTCTGGCCATTGGGTCCTCAGAAGCTGGCAATTTCAGCTGCTTCTTTAATGCTGCAACTTCAACCTTCTTTTTCTTAATAAGCTCTTCTGCAACGTTTATGTTTGATGGATCATATCCCATCTTCAACACTAGATTCTCCAAGGATTGAATCTTGGTATCCTTTGCTAATGAGGAGACTTTCTCCAAATTAAGCTGTGACTGAGTGTTGTCCAAGGTAACCTGCATTTTTGACAAACTCATAGCAGTGTTTGTCAAGGTGGAAGCAACCATCTGCCCATTTTTTTTGTGCATCTCAATTTGATCAATTGGATGCACATCCTTCACATTGAACTCAAAAAAGGTATGCTTTTGATATTGAGCAGCAGTCCTAGGCTGTGGAACCTGAACCTGCAAATAAGCCAACTGCATTTTACCCTTCTCAAAGTCAAAGAATGAAAGAAGTCTAGCCTAAGAGATGGAGGAATGTTTCCAGAACTGTGTGTAGGTGTTCAACTTCAAATCTTCATTCTTCTTTTTTATCTCACTGAAAACATGAAGGATGTCTTCCTCCTTGTCCTTCTGAGTGCTTCCACTGGTCTGAATTACTTGTTGTTCCTGAGAAGTAGTGGAATGATTTGGGGACTGTGTAGACTATGCACCCGACTGTGTATGGAGCATAGTCTCTCCAAGTCCATCAAATGTGGTTTTCAGAGACTCATGTGTTGCACCTACAATCACAGATATTCTAGGTCTCTTCTTTCTGTGCACAATCCTAAAATCCTTGCTTGATGCTTCAGTTGTAGGAGATGATTGTTCTTCCCTCCCTCTTGGTTGCCTTTTCTTGTGCAAGTGGAGTTTGCATGTTTGATGTAGAAATTGCCTGCTCTTCAGCCTCTTGGAGGGTGTTCTCTGTCCATTCCAAATTATTTTTATATTTTTCTATCTCAGGCATGGCTATGTGATGATATGTTGTAAATTTGTTCTCCACCCTGAGCTTGAAAACGACTTCCATTGGGTCATAAGACCAAGTGAAGCTGAGACCAAACTTCATCTCCTTTAGTAATTTCTCTATTTCCTCTCCTGCAGCCCTGTTGTTACATATGAATGGACCAACTTGGGATTTCAGATTGAATTATGATTTCTTCTTTGCAGCCACAAAGTGTACTTCATCTGCATTTAACCTCTGCCTTATGTATTCCAATGCAAAGATTCTAATAGGGAGGTACTTTGGTAGTTTGTAGGATGGAAGCTCACAACCATAAACCATGATCTTTGTGTAGTTTTGGTAGCAATACCAATCCCCTATTGTAGCTTGATCAACCAACTATAACACCTTGATAATCTCCTCATTGATCCTTGGTACTGGAGTGCTACTTATAAGACTAATAGCTGGATGAATAAACAGTTCTATGAATTGTTTATATGCAAACCCTTCTTTGTCCTTCATCCCTGTTGAAGTCTAGAATATCACTGATTGTTAATTTCCTTCTTCATCTAGCTTCTGTAAAGAAAATAGGAATTTGTCTCCCTGAAAATATATAAAAAGGTAAACAAGTATTGAAGCATACTTGAATACTTCTTCACTATTAAACTTGACAAATTGCTCATGTATGGCTTCAACTATGAAATGACTGAAATCATAAATAACAATGGGTTTGGAATCAACAAAAAAGATGGATAAGAAACCAAGGATGGATTCATTGACATATTGATTAGAGTTATAACCAAGCAAATAGGACAAAATAGTGGTGATTTTCTTAGTTCTATCAGGGAACATGGTTGAATCATAAGGAGGGTTTCTTTCAGGCAGAGGACTATCAATAGCTAGAAAGAGTTCAAGGGTCTGGGATCTTTTGGTAAAGTCTAGTTTTTGATAGGATTCTACCAAGTTTTCATAGGAAAAAGGATGGGTTGGTGTAGTAGCAGGGGCCTACAGCAATTTTCAATGGAATCAGAATTAATTGAATAGAGGATTTCTCCTGTGGGTGGAATAATCGCTTTTTGGTTGGGATCATTAGATTCATGGCATTTTCTTACAAATTCAGGTGCTCTGTGTATCTGAGGGAAAATGTAGTGAGACAATTGGGAATCCCAGAGTATTATTTCATCTATCTGGTCAATTAGCTGATCTTCCATCCAGCAATAGATTTCATATAAATCAAATTGAGAAGAAATCTCAATGATTTTACAATTTCTATCGACTAATGGGGTATGATGGAAGTCAACCTATGGATGAATTAGATGATTTGGGACTTATGCAAGTTCTTTTCCCTTGGGAGGCATTTTGTCTAACAAATTGTAGACTAAAAATGACAGAAATGGGTGTGAAACGGAGTGATTACAGTAAACACCGATAACTAACAAAGAGGTAAGTAGAACTAGATGTCGGCTTCCCGAACATGACAAATAATTGCTTAATGTAGAACAGTGGTCAAGTTGTAGGCAACAAACCTTCAATGATCAGTTTAGTCGTAGAAATGGATTGTGTAACCTTTCTCATGAATTAATAGGGTTTATAAATAAATAAAACGGAGTGGGGGTGGCAATGAATGTTTGAATTTTGCATTAATAACCCAATGGGATTAATTAACAGGTCTTTGAATCATAAATTCGTGGGAGCGGCATTGAATGGATAATGGATAGGCAGCAGTTGATTGGATGGTAGGCATGAGGAGGAGTGTGATGTGGTGCGCAATGTGGAGTGGTGGTAAACAGTCACTTGATATACTACATTCAGGGGTAAGGTGAGGCAGTAAGTAGTTTCAGGATTTTAAGTCTCGAAACACTAAAAAGAAGAAAAGGTTGTTTATGTTGGCAGTATTAGAAACTGCCCATTTCAGACCCCCTCCCCCCCACCGATAAAGTTTAGACATTGAATGAGGGCCGAGGAAGGATGTGGACCATAAGATCTTGGGTTCACATGTAGGATGAAAGGTGAGGTGGGGGGTATTTAACACATAAGCGGAAGTGATGGTGGGGCCAGGACTTTGAGGGCGGATGTGACAGTTGTCGGTTATGGCAATAAATGGATGAATGGAAATATTCAGGAAACAACATTGTAACTTTTAAAACTTTAGGTTAATTAAAACCCATCATCAAATGTATGTTTTTCCAATGTTATGGCTTAGAATAAAAACATTTGATGCTACAATTACATTTCACATGTCTACCTACCCCTTTTACTCCTAACATTTTCACTTATTTTTCAGAGTGCATTTAAGCTAGCAACTCAACATTTTCTTTTTATGCCTAATCTACCTCTATCCTTTATTTCCTCCACTGGCTCAGTTTAAACTGTTGATCCAATTTTTTTTGCTACCTATTTCTACCTATTGACAAAAATTTGATACAAATCCAATCATGATTACACTGTATAACTAGATTGTATAAACTAGTCTGGCATTTTAAATAAACTGCACACAACTTTTATTTGCAGAAGTAAACTAGAATAAAGTAGTGGCATTTAGATTTGCAGCACTTTCAAAGTTCATTGTTTTTTTCTTTTCTTTCTAACCTAACATTTTATTTTTTCCTTCATTTTTTAGGGCATCTATTCTAACATTTTATTTGATATGGACATATTTATCAAAATATTTCCTAACATTTTTTATTCAATATTCTTTTTGTCCATATCGTAACTTAACATTTTTTGAATAATTGATTCTAACTTACCAAAACCAAAAAATGCTACAACACCATGTCAGTGCATGATCCTGCAGAGTAGTGACCAATTGTGCCTTCTTTATATTATCTTCTGTAATTTGTTGTGTTGTCCACATAGCCTTCACAACGAACCAAAATTGGTCCAGGACCTCACTTCCCAAGCCCTTGAAAACGGGCAACTTCATCATATTTGACATTTTGAATGGCAACAAATGTGGTGGTGGTGTGGGTGAAGGTGTATGTTGTGGAGGTGAATGTGGAGGTGGTGTGGGCAGATGAGGTATCCGTGGAAAACCCTGCCTTATCAACTAGACAGCACTCTGTGGTGAGGCCTCTACCGCTCCCTCGTCATCACTTGAAGGAGGTTCAATCAATGGGCTATATTCAGGACCTGCTCTTCCTTGATTTCTAAAGTTTCTTCTGCTTCGATTTTATCCAAACATCAAGGTAATGGCATAACCCGCTTTTCAAACAAGAGCATCTTAATCCAAGTATTCAAAGATCTCAAGTACTTACCTCACATTCCCTTGAAGAAGCATCACTCTGCTTCGCTATAACTAACAGAGGTATCAACCGCATACTATGTAACAAATCCTCTAATGACTTGATCAAGCCAGTGATCAACAACACACACGATCTTGTCTTCAGAAGCTTCCAACCTCCGCACTAGCTCCGGGGTCCACATTGGACTGTCAAGCCTCCACCTTCCTTGGTCGTCTAACAATTTAGAAATCCACTCGTATAGTTTGATCACGAAGGTGTAGAAGAAAATCTCATGTATTTCTGTGTACAGATATCTATCCAACCACTGTTCTTTTTTCAAGAGCAATTTATGTTTTCTTGCGCTGTGAACTCATGGATTTTTCTATAAAACCACTTCTCAATCTTTTTCTTTGCTGGATTCCAGTGATGTAGCATCACACATCTCTTTATGCAAATCCTGGTCCCAACAACGGTACCATTTGCTGGCTTAGTGGGTCTTGACCCAGGTTCAGAGTTAGTTGCACCAAATAAATCCCTACACTACTGGCCCTTTTGGCATCAACCCGTGGAGCGCAGACTGAAGTGTCACCTGAAGCAGTATGGGGGGATGTTGGAACCAAGTTTCCGCACCGAGAGATCACCATGCTATCATTTTGTGCCCTAGATCTACCTTCGCGCATATCGATAAGCCCTTATGGATTATCGATGTAACTTCCTTTAATCAACCTCTATACCTTTGCAAAGGTATACGACTGGCTTCTATGGACCCTGAATAGGGTAATTAGCTACTTACGTGCATACAAGATTATTCTTAACTCAGCATTTATTCAGATATGTTTAAGTGTTAGATAACTTTAACATACAACGGTATAATCTTCGCGTAAATATTTGACATCAATTGCGTCCACACAACAATATAGGTCAAGTAAAATCGCACATCAATACATCATTATTTCATACACCCATCATTCATCACAACATAAAGTGCATTATAATAGAAGTAAATGGATAAACACAGGAATTTCTGTAATAACCTTTTTTATTGATAATCTGTTAAGCTTACTGACTCAAGACATCCATGCGCACTAAGCTGCAAGGGTCTGTGCACTTAGTTATGGACACTACTCTAGGCCTCTTCACACAGATGCAGACCCTTTCTTCTACCTTCTATGCTAACTTAGGCAACTTCTATTCTTCTCTCATCATCCTATCATACCTTAGACTTTATAAAACACTCTTATTTATAAAATCCCATGGTCCGCAGACAATGAGTAGATCTTCAAAAACCAACTCAGCTTACATAAAAGAGGTAAAACCCTTTGTTATCACCAAAAATTTGATCATCTAGCCTAATTTACTAGATGGATCGAAGTACACCATGTAAAGCCAATTTTACCATAGTAAAATTGCTTTCACTGTGAGAAATTACTTAATAATCCACCTTTCTTAAGTAATTTATAACTAAACCCATGAAGAATAATTAAACAACCCACTATTTATTTGATTTTCTTCTAGGAATAATTAATGAAATCAATGTTTTATTATTATTCCTTGTTAAATTTGACCCAATCATGAAAAATAAATAGATAAATCATTATTTACATTATTTTTCTCTAAGAATAATTAATTAATCACTAATTAATTATTATTCTTTGTTACATTTGACTAAATCCCTTAAAAATAATTAAATAAATCATTATTTGTTTATTATTCCTAACTAATTCCTTGAGATGATAAATAAATCATTTATTTATTCATTATTTCTAAATAAAAGTTTAAATATTTCTTCCCTCCTAAACAACTATAATGAAATATTCCCAGTGGTTATTCCAAGAATGGGATCAATAATATTTTATTATTGTTCATTATTCGAGGATAACTCAATATTTTGTTATAAATATAAGGGTTTTCCATTCATTATTCACTTTTGATTATTTTCATTGTTGCACTCTGTTATCACTGTAAGCTTCCTTAAAAAATTTGGAAAACTTACATGGTTTCTCAATTCTTGTATCAGTCATGGTCAAGTTATGGTCAAGTCATTTTTATGTTTTAGAGTCTAAGTCATAGGGTTAGATTCTCATGTCCATCTTCAAATAAAGTTTGACAGCCTCATTCCATGTCCTAGAAGCCTCACCATGTGTTTATAAGTCATATCTCACATAATTTTGGAGAAATTTTGAAACTAGCTATGAATCCACATTTTCGTAGCACAAACAGTGTAAAAATCCTATTTTGCGCTATGAAATCAGTGTCTTCGTAGCGCGCTACGAAACCCCTGAAGCAGCTTGTTTTAGCAGAAAAACTGTTTTTACTAGTTAACTTCCAGAAGCGTTCCTGAGCAGCTGAGAATTCAATTTTTCCAACTGAAAGAGGCTTTTATTCCTAACATGCTGAACTAAAAAAGAATCTTTCAGTTTCTTCAAATCCATTTTTAGGTGGGAGGAATTTATGGTTAAACTTGCGCTACGAAACTGCTGAAATTCAAGCTTGGTCTTCTAGTTTTAGCAGTCTTTTTCAAGATCAATTTCTGGTCACATGCAAAGGTATTTTGGAATTTGGAAAGAGTTTTATCTTCATCAAATCTCAAGCTACAATAACCTAGCTCACTTTCTTCATAAGTGTTTTCAGTTGGAAGATAATAAGCTTTAATTGGGACCCTAATTTCAGAAAATGGATTTTTCCTGTTTGACACGTGTTTTTCAAGGACAGATTATTGACAGCTGAAGGAATGTTTTAAAAAACCTAGGAGAGATTTTGGTTCTAGAAAACATGTTCTACAAAAACCTCCTTAATTTTAGAAAAATGTGTCATGGATGAGGAGAGAAGGGTTATTTCCCACGTGCCATTTTAGGGATCCTAAACCTAAAAACAGGGAAACATGTTCCCTAATTTCTAGGGTTTGTCTTCAGCAGTCAGATGACCTGGGAGCGCTTCATCAATTGCGAATTCTTGAGGATGGAAAATTTTCAAGAATGCTTTAAATGCTAGAAAGGTTGTATTTAATCAATAAGGAGTTACACTCCAGTTATGGTAGTCTCCTAGGACTGCTAGTTAGGTGTTCATTGCATTAATAGTTAGTTTAAAGGATCAATAGGTGTCATAGTAGGATGAATTGAATTCCCCTCATGCTGAGGAGGAATCTCAAACAGTTTAGAAGAGCTCTATAAAAATATAAGATAAAGAGCAATGTACAAAGGTTGGAAAAATGTGACAAAACTCTGATATTTGGCTTATGTAATACTCTGTTTTGGTAATACAAGTTTGGCTTTGCTTCTCAGGACTCATGGGGGATTTGATGTTCAGAATGTGTGGTATTGTTCTTTTCCTAATATTTGTAGTGGTATGAATGTGTAATCACTTAGAATTCACTTATAGTGCTCTAACTTCCTGTATGCATTCATAGACTGTGTGGTCCCATATGCTTTTGGTATGTTCTGAATGTGTTGAATGTTGAATGCCCTGACTTCTATGTAAGGTTAATACTATTGTTATACTGAATTGATGTTGACTCCATAAGCCTAATGGATAGTTGCTAATTGTGTTTCCACCATTCATATTGTTTACATTTGTTTCACAAGAGTTAGCCATCTTAACTATAATCAAAAACATTAACCCTTTGAGAGAGCCCTCTATGGTTGGGGAGGCTAAGCCTCAGCCTAAAGTAGGTTTTAAAGAGTTACACAAGGCCTTCCTAATCAGCAGCCTATCAGGTCAAGGTTTTGTGATAACATTTTGGTGCGTCTGCCGGGAGCCTGAAGTCTATTCATTCCCGAAATTAAGAGGCTGAACTTATGAAGGTAGCAGGAGCTCAGACATCTTGTTGAGGCTGCAAAACTACCTTGGCGACTCCACACATCGAATAAGAAATTGGAAGGTGACTCCATTGCTAGAAGATCAGTAGCTTGATGAAGTTTCAAGATGAGTTCCACTTCAAGAATGAATGCCAGGTATGCTCCTATGAATTGGCCTCATATCCCTGGTTTTCCAAATTGTATGCCAAAGGTTGATTGGTTAGAGGATCTTCCAATATTCAAAGATGAAAAGAAAGACAATGTTGCTCTTCATTTGGTTAGGTTCCATATGCATGTACGTAGTGTTAAGGTTCATTTCCCTGAGGATTGTCTCATGAGGATGTTTATGACCACTTTAGAAGGAAAAGCATGGTCTTGGTATAAAATCTTGGAAAATGGTTCATTATATTCTCTTGCTAATTTCCATGATGCATTCTATGACATGTATAAAGAGTGTCATCCCTCATTATTGTTGGTCAAAGATTGTTGTAAACATTCTATGAGTTTTATTCAATATTTTGAGGATTGTTATGATGATGATGAATTTATGGATGAAGAAAATTTAGAGGCTCTTCATAACAATACATTTCAACACCAGGAAGAAAGTATAACATCCCATGAAATGCAACATGAAAGCCAACATGGGTTTATTTATGAAAACCATGTTCAATCCTCTGATATGAATGAGAAGATGCAGCAAACTTGCCAGTCTTTTGATCACAATGACTATGAAAATGATTACAAACACCAAGAAGAAATGATGGAAGAAATTTTTTATAACTCTCAAGCAGAGGAAAGGGTTGTTCATTTTTGTAATTCCTTGCAGCAGATTACTTCAAAGAATGATCACAATAGTGAGGAAAATTACATTGTCTTTGGGAATCATGCAGAAAGGCAGTTGGATAGCATATCAAAGGAATCTTGTGTGGTTGAGAATCAGTTGTCTGAAGATGTAGAGTGTTATGATGATCATCAAAATAACCCTGTCTTCTTTGACCCTATAAGTGAATACATGGCAAAGCTTTGCACACCAGTATTTCATTTTAATTTGCTTTATGAAGATCAAGTACATTATGAGTTGATTTGGTCATCTCACTACCATGGTTATTTTGAGGTCGAATGAAGTCAAGAGCCTCCAATATTAGAAAAAACAATTGATTGGCTTTATTGGAAATATCATGTTGCTTGAACTAAAGTGGAAATTGCAGCTAGTAGGTAGGTAGGAATGTGCAAATAAGCTCAGAGTAGGTTGACTGAGCATCTGTTTCAGTAGGTGCAATTGGAATTATTCGTTCAAAAATCATTAAAGGCTTGAGGAGAAAATTGGGCAGAAGTTCAAATTTTTCTTCTAGAGGATGGATAGTGGCACTGGAGCTACAAGTTCTTAATGTACCACAAGGGCACACTATCCCTAGTGGAGCCATTGTTATCACTGTAAGCTTCCTTAAAAAATTTGGAGAACTTACATGGTTTCTCAATTCTTGTATCAGTAATGGTCAAGTTATGGTCAAGTCATTTTTATGTTTTAGAGTCTAAGTCATAGGGTTAGAGTCTCATGTCCATCTTCAAATAAAGTTGGACAACCTCATTCCATGTCCTAGAAGCCTCACCATGTGTTTATAAGTCATATCTCACATAATTTTGGAGAAATTTTGAAACTAGTTATGAATCCACGTTTTCGTAGCACAAACAGTGTAAAAATCCTATTTTGCGCTACGAAATCAGTGTTTTCGTAGCGCGCTACGAAACCCCTGAAGCAGTTTGTTTTAGCAGAAAAACTGTTTTTACTAGTTAACTTCCAGAAGCGTTCCTGAGCAACTGAGAATTCAATTTTTCCAACTGAAAGAGGCTTTTATTCCTAACATGATGAAATACAAAAGAATCTTTCAGTTTCTTCAAATCCATTCTGAGGTGGGAGGAATTTATGGTTAAACTTGCGCTACGAAACTGTTGAAAGTCAAGCTTGGTCTTCTGGTTTTAGCAGTCTTTTTCAAGATCAGTTTCTGGTCACATGCAAAGGTATTTTGGAACTTGGAAAGAGGTTTATCTTCATAAAATATCTAGCTACAATAACCTAGCTTACTTTCTTCATAAGTTTTTTCATTTGGAAGATAATAAGCATTAATTGAGACCCTAATTTCAGAAAATGGATTTTTCCTGTTTGACACGTGTTTTTCAAGGACATATTCTGGACAGCTTAAGGAATGTTTTAAAAAACTAGGAGAGGTTTTTGTTCTAGACAACATGGTCTAAAAAAAAATCCTTTAGTTTAGAAAATGTGTCATGGATGAGGAGATAAGGGGTCTTTCCCACGTGCCATTTTCAGGGATCCTAAACCTAAAAACAGGGAAACATGTTCCCTAATTTCTAGGGTTTGTCTTCAGCAGTCGGATGACCACGTGGGAGGCTTCATCAAATTCGACTTCTTGAGGATGAAAATTGTCAAAGAATGATTTAAATTCTTAGATAATTTTGTTGTAATCATGATAAGGAGTTACACTCCTAGTTGTATTAGGTCTCTAGGACTGCTAGTTAGGTATCATTTGCATTTAATAGTTAGTTTTAAGTATCAATAGGTGTCATAGTAGGATGAATTTGAATTCCCCTCATGCTTGAGGAGGAATCTCAATCAATTAGAAGAGCTCTATTAATAAGAGAAAGAGAAATGTACAAAGGGTTGGAAAATTGATGACAAAACTTTGATATTTGGCTTATGTAATACTCTGTTTTGGTAATACAAGTTTGGCTTTGCTTCTCAGGACTCATGAGGGATTTGATGTTCAGAATGTGTGGTATTGTTATTTTCCTAATATTTGCAGTGGTATGAATGCGTAATCACTTAGAATTCACTTATAGTGCTCTAACTTCCTGTATGCATTCATAGACTGTGTGGTCCCATATGCTTTTGGTATGTTCTGAATGTGTTGAATGCTGAATGCCCTGACTTCTATGTAAGGTTAATACTATTGTTATACTGAATTGATGTTGACTCCATAAGCCTAATGGATAGTTGCTAAATGTGTTTCCACCATTCATATTGTTTACATTTGTTTCACAAGAGTTAGTCATCTTAACTATAATAAAAAACATTAACCCTTTGAGAGAGTCCTCTATGGTTGGGGAGGCTAAGCCTCAGCCTAAAGTAGGTTTGAAAGAGTTACACAATGCCTTCCTAATCAGCAGCCTATCAGGTCAAGGTTTTGTGATAACATTTTGGTGCGTCTGCCAGGAGCCTGAAGTCTATTCATTCCCGAAATTAAGAGGCTGAACTTCTGAAGGTATCAGGAGCTCAGACATCTTGTTGAGGCTGCAAAACTACCTTGGCGACTCCACACATCGAATAAGAAATTGCAAGGTGACTCCATTGCTAGAAGATCAGTAGCTTGATGAAGTTTCAAGATTATTTCCACTTCAAGAATGAATTCTAGGTATGCTCCTATGAATTGGTCTCATATCCCTGGTTTTCCAAATTGTATGCCAAAGGTTGATTGGTTAGAGGATCTTCCAATATTCAAAGATGAAAAGAAATACAATGCTGCTCTTCATTTGGTTAGGTTCCATATGCATGTACGTAGTCTTAAGGTTCATTTCCCTGAGGATTGTCTCATGAGGATGTTTATGACCAATTTAGAAGGAAAAGCATGGTCTTGGTATAAAATCTTGGAAAATGGTTCATTATATTCTCATGCTAATTTCCATGATGCATTCTATGACATGTATAAAGAGTGTCATCCCTCCTTATTGCTAGTCAAATATTGTTGTAAACATTCTATGAGTTTTATTCAATATTTGGAGGATTGTTATGTTGATGATGAATTTATGGATGAAGAAATTTTAGAGGCTCTTCATAACAATACATTTCAACACCAAGAAGAAAGTATAACATCCCATGAAATGCAACATGAAAGCCAACAGGGGTTTATTTATGAAAACCATGTTCAATCCTCTGATATGAATGAGAAGATGAAACAAACTTGCCAGTCTCTTGATCACAATGAGTATGAAAATGATTACAAACACCAAGAAGAAATGGTGGAAGAAATTTTTTATAACCCTCAGGTAGAGGAAAAGGTTGTTCAATTTTGTAACTCCTTGCAGCAGCTTGCATCAATGAATGAACACTATAGTGAGGAAAATTACATTGTCTATGGGAATCATGCAGAAAGGCAGTTGGATAGCACATCAAAGGAATTTTGTGTGGCTATGGATCAGTTGTTTGAAGAGATAGAAGGTTATGATGATTATCAAACTAACCATGTTCTCTTTGAACCTATAAATGAATACATGGCAAAGTTTTGCACGTCAGTATTTCATTTTCATTTGCTTTATGAAGATCAGGTACATTATGAGTTGATTTGGTCATCTCACTACCATGGTTATTTTGAGGTCGAATGTAGTCAAGAGCCTCCAATATCAGAAAGGACAATTGATTGGGTTTATTGGAAATATCATGTTTCTCGACCTAAAGTGGTAATTACAGCTAGTAGGTAGGTAGGAAAATTAAAAGAAGCTCAAGATTGACTGAGCATTTTTCAGTAGATGTAGATTTCTTTCTCCAACAGTGATCATCAAGCTTAAGCCCAAGGTGAAGGCCCAAGAAGCTTAAAGGGGATGCTTGTCAAATAAATTTATGTTTATCATAAGAGGATGAAGCACTAGACCTATGAGTTCTTAGTGTACCACAAGGGCACACTATCCCAAGTGGAGCCACTGTTATCACTGAAAAGATTTCAAAGAAAAAGGGTAAGGTAAGGAAGAATTGGTCTTGGTCATTCTCATTGTTTCTTTTAAGGATAGAGTCTTGTTCCCTTTGTTAAATATGGTCAACAATCTTGTTTTACTCACCATTGGTCCCACACTTATTCAAAGTGTCATGTTTTAAGGTTGTTTCAAAAATTACATGCACTACGAAATCAACTAGGAGTTTTCGTAGCGCAAACTCACAAAAATACACTATGTGCGCTACGAAACTGTTGAAGGTGACAATTTTGTTTTTTGAGGATCTACCTTGAAAGAAAAAGAGGATTATTTTGAAAGGGATGTTGCTGCAGAGGTGTAATAAGATCATTTGAGAAGGTTTGAGCCCTAATCAAAAGGAAAATTCAAGAAATGAAGACATATACACATACCAAACCTTGCGCTACGAAATCACTGAAGCAACCTTTTTCAGGAGAAAAACTGTTTTAGGTAGTCAGCTTCCAGGAGGTCTCTAGAGCAATTGAAAGCATATTTTGGGAAATTGAAAGAGGTTTTTATTCCCAACATACTGAAATAGAAAAAAGTATTTAATTTTCTTCAAATACATTATGAGCTTGGAGAAATGGGTGACTAAACTTGCGCTACGAAATTGTTGTAGGTGCAAGTTTTTCACAAGCATATTTCTCTGTTTTACACCTGTTTTTCAAAGACACATTCTGGAAGGTAGGGAAGGTGTTTAAAAACACCAAGAGAGGTTTTTGTTTAGCATGGATTTTTTCACAAAAGCCTACTTCAGTTTTTATACATACGTGTTTTGTGAGAAGTTATGAGCTCTGTCCCAAGACCCATTTTTCAGCCAGAACAAAGCAAGGAACAGCCTCCTAGTTTCCAGGAACAGTAAAAGGATGAGTCATCAAGGGCCAGCTGGACGGTTATGAACACTATCAAATTCGAATTCATGGAGTTATAGGTGTCATAGGGAGTGTTTATTTCCTAGATAAGGTTGTTTTAATCATAATGAGGAGTTACACTCCTAATTGTTTTAGGTCTCTAGGACTGCCAGTTAACAGTCAGTTTCATTTAATAATTAGTTTTAGGTGTCAATAGGTTTCATAATAGGTGGAATTCGAATTTCCCTCATGCTGGAGGAGGAATATCAAGTATGTAAAGATCTCTATATATAACAAAACATCTGATGTACAAAGGGTTGGAAGTTTATGTAAAAAAGCTCTGTTGACAAGTTTATGTAAAGACTCTATTTATTTTGATAATACAATGAATGGTTTCAGCTGCTCAAGAATCATAGTGACTTCAATGTATGAATTCCTCTTGTTGTCTTTCATGTTGTTTACAGTTTGATGGGTACTTGATTACTTAGAAATCACATGCTGTGTTCTAATTTCCTTCATGTACTCATATACTGTCCCTTTGTGTATGTTGTACTTTATGTATATTGAAGTCTGAATGCCTTGATTTCATTGCAAATCCAATTCACTGTTAATGCTAAGTAAGATGACTCCATGAGCCCAATGGATTCTTGTTAATTTAGATTTTACCAGCCTCATTCCTATTTGTTTCATAGAAGAGTTAGCCATCTCAATCAAAATTTCAAATCTTAAACCCTTTGAGAGAGCCCTCTCAGGCTAAGGAGGCTAAGCCTTAGCTAAGAGATTGGTCTGAAACAGTTACTTGAAGTCTTCTTGGTTTGCAGCCTTCCAGGGCCTGATTTTGAGATAACACCTGTCAAATACATGTTCATGAATATTGCAAATATCTACATAATGTTAGACATAATCAAGGTTAAGAAGACTTATTGTATTCATGCAAGCACTCATTCATTTGGAATTACGGTCTCCAAACATAGCTTAAGGAATTCTTACCCAATTATTTTTTTTTACCTTTTACCTTGCTACAATTGAGTCTTATTATGTCTTGTCACATCACCCAACTATTATTTATATAAAAAAATCAATTTTTACCTTGTCACGCTAATGCCAAGCATGTTTCCCTGCAAATATTCACATATCTCAGTCAAATGTTCCAAATATCAAGGCTTCATGTCTATTAATTGGAAATCAACCTTTACCAAGACTAACAACCATGTCGTAATCAACTAATAGTCATTATTCATAATGCTACAACTAACACCCACTTACACTCAAGCACATATCAGTTGTCTTAGCACATAGGTATCAGTACAACCATCTTAAAACAAGACCATTCCTTCATGCAATATTGTAGACACACACTCATATTCTTAATAGAATTTTGTTTATCAAAATGAAATAAAATAACATCTCAACTATATTTCGAAAGTGAAGGAAAAAACAGGTTCTATTAAAACACAATTGACAAACAATGTACATATAGAAGAAAGAACTTAACAGTTCATAAAATAATCACTACACAATAATAAAAGTACCTTATGCGAGATGATTGATCCATAGACAATAAAGCTCCAATCTATGTGTTTTCTCCACGATTGATCACAGAAAAAACAAAAGTGAAATTCTTAGCAAACTTTTTTAAGTAAACTTTATGGAGTAGATCTTCGAAATTAAAGAAAGCCTTTAAAAGTACAAAAGTGTATGTTTTTAAAGAGTCTCAAATAAAATTGTCAGACCCCTTTTTAAATACATGAAAGGGGTTTAAACAATAAAAATATTACAAAAATAGGTAAGTGCCAAATTGTGAGGAGTGAAACAACTCTCCTTTGAATCAGTGCCAAAAAAATAAAATTGATTTAAAATTCAAAAATATGATCTTCACTAGTATTGGCTTCTGATTTGTTTCCTCTTCTTGTAGATAACTATCATTTCCTGAACTCCTGGAGGCTGCCTAATGCTTATATTCACTTTTCCTGCATAAACTGTATATGATAATGATGGTGTCATATGGGTGATAGAATTTTTTAAGCATCGTGGGGCCATCAATTGACTATGTGGTTTTCCCAGGTATGACCAATAAGCTTCCCAATTCAAATGTGACAGCTATATGATCCATTGTTCTTTTCCTGCAAGATTTTCTTGCAAACTTGATTGCAAATCCTCGATCTCAGGCAGATTACCTGGCGAACATTTTTGAATAAACCCTGCATACCAAAGATTATCATTAATAGTTTCTATCATATTGTTTGATGTTTCACTTGAGCTAGAAACTGCCTTTTCAACTTATTTTATCTGGATTTCCCAAACAGTAAAGAGAATTTCCTTGTGATATTCTTTGATATTTTGCGTTTCTGTTGTTTTTCCCTTTGAATTTTCCTTCCATGTGATCAAGTTTGAAATATTTTAATCTAATTCCTCAAAGTTGATTTTAGCATCTGTTAATTGATTCACTAATGCATGAGCTTCTTGGCCCAATGGGATAATATCTACTATTTTCTTACAAAAGGTTGATTGTTGATTTTATAGCAACAAATTGATTTCTAAAACCTCTTTGATGAATTCAATTAATCTACAAGAAATCGTAGCTATGTGATTTCACCTCTTTGGCATTTAAGTCAACTTCGATTTGAAGTTTTAGGCTCTTGAAACTCTACTGCATTTGTTCAAGCTGTGCTTTAACCTATTCCCTGGCATGTACCTTTTCTCTTGTGAGTTGATCCTCCAACTTCCTTCTTCTTTCCTCCTTTTCTCTGATCAAATTTATCACTTCTTCTGCTTTGTCAACCATTGCAGAAGCATAAGCTTCTGTAAACTGAGATAACTTGGTCACGTTTTTAGATGGATCTATAGGTGTATATTATGTACAACATCCATTGGCTCGTTTCCTAGCAAGATAATATCAACATGGTAAATCTTTCTCTTTTTCCTTTGTCTCTTCATGACTGCCCGATGTTTGGGACTATATAAAATATCTAAAGGAGGAATTTCCTCTTCTTTCAAAACAATATTTGAAGAGGGAAAAGAAAGAATAACTTCGATACCTTCTGAAGTAGTGAGAGGGTTTTCCGAAGATTTGTCAGGAGGTTTTTGTGTTTCAAGTAAATTCTACGTTTAATTCGTACCCCCTACGATTCATTGATTATTTGTTCAAATTCTCCCCATTCTTTCTGCATTTTCTCTTGATCAAGTCCCTTCTTGGTATTCTTTTTGTTGGAAGGTTCTTCTAAGTTCTTATCTGTAGAAGAATCCTTTGGTAATTCAACATCTTTGGATTCTTTCTTTGCATCCTTTCTTGAGACATTAGTAGAAACCCTTTCTTCCTAAGATTTTGAAGTAGATTCAAGGGCACTTGCATTAACCTTTGGTTTTTGTACTCCTTAAATTTTTCTAATTCAGTTGGATTTAGTCTGAGGGTAGCTAAGCTCTGTACTTGTGCAAATTGTTCAGCTACCTCAAAAGGATCATCAAAACTATTATCCTCATGAATAAACGCCTTAACTTTAATAGACGAGGTAAAATTATACACGACTTAATTAGGGTCATACTTCCTTTCAAAAAACTCAACAAGATTTAAACTGTAAATGTCTTTGACTTCAACCTGTGCTGGTTTGAATTCCTGTAAACAATAAACACCACACTGAAGTGACAAAGTGGGCTAGAGATATTTTTTAGATTCTTTGAGAGACCTGGTTACACCATTGTTAACTATTTGGTATGTAATTTATCTGGGTAATAATTTATCAGGGACATACCATGGAAGTACATGTGGTGGAGCGGTGCTTCCAAAAACTGTAATATATGTGAATAATTCCTCTCCAAACCATCTCACCATAGGTTGAATATCGACCTTGGCTTCTTCAGATAATCTCAGGGATTTCTTGTCAAAGGAAGCCTGATGAATAGGGAGAATAACCCCTGACAAATCTGTTGGAAATAATATTGAGAGGGGGGGTGAATCAATATTATCAAATCACTAAATTTTTTATTTCCATAATGAGATTCATGTACACTACTTCAGTTAAGGGAACCTGCGTGTACAAGCAACTATGTTTAATGCAACTAGCATATATCCAATAAAGTTATGATTTAGTTAATCCATTATATGTTGATCTTTAATCAGTGCATCAAAAATTCATTAACCATATAAATAGTAAATAGGTGCAATAAAATAGAATAGATCATCACACATAAGAAACACACATGAACACCATGATATAAGGTGGAAACCCAATGCGGGACAAAAACCACCTGCTGCTGTCTTCCTTTAATATAAGAAAAACATGTTTACAATCTTGTACTAGCACATACTCTTACTAGTATGTAGGCATCCACCTGCAGAAGGCTACAACCTTCTCTCGTTCTCCAGCTACTACTGGAAGGGAGCTAAAACTCCCTCACTTTTGTAATAGCCGATATATTTACTAGTACGTAGGTGCCGACCTACAGAAGGCTACAACCCTCTCTCGTTTTACGGCTACTACTGGAAGGGAGCTCCAACCCCCTGGCTCTTGTACTGGCCGATATGTTTACCAATACGTAGGCACCGACCTACTGAAGGCTCCAACCTTCACTCTTCCTCCAGGGACCATGTTTCATTAACTTTCAGACTTGATACTCCTGGATCACAACACCATAATCTGAAGGCCACGTTTCATCCAATTTTCATACTGGACCCATCAGCAACATCGAAGCTCAAAATCAATCACCACTGTAATACAACCATCAGCTACACCTGCATTATAAATCTCTGAATCACCCAACAACTGAATCACTGAAACTTGTCATCAAAATGCAGTCACCATAACACAGAGTAGAACCCAGAACTCTGCAACAACAACCAAATCCAACTACAACTTCAAATATCATACTTCATACAGTATACATGACTCTGATTAGCCAAACCAACATGTATACGTGATTTTACCAAGGCCAACTGACGTACAGATCTAGAAATATGTACTCATAACTTTTGCATCTATGCCAGACAACAGTCATACCTAGATCATAACATTTATACAATAAAATATGCTTCAGTAATTCAGATCTAGTCTATCCATCATCAAACCACATAATGATAATACATTCCAAGCCTTATGATCCCAATCCATCATTCATCAACATCGACATAGGTGCATCCTTGGTTCAGATCAAGCAAAGCCTCACAAACCCATAACCAACATACTAGATCTCACACTTCATCAGATATTCAATACTTGCATCACTTGCACTTCTTGGCCTAATGACCTTGTCTTCCTTATATAGGTTTAGGCCTCTCTTAATACCATGGTCCAAAACCACATAGGACCAATACCTTGGACCCAATACCTGGGGTCCATACCTCAGACCAAATACCATGGACCAATACCATGGATCAAAATACCATGGACCAAATAACACGGACCAAAACTTAGTTTTCCAACATGTACGCGCCTTTCCTTCTATGAAAGTGCGTGTGTACATTATACGCTTCTTTTGTTCTGCTAACTCGCGTGTATACGCTCCTTTGTCACGGTGAACCTGTGTATACCTCTCTCTGATCATTAATTCTTTGCTATTGACTTGCTATACTATGATCTGTCATCTGAGTGAGTTGCCATCAAGGACAACACCTGTATCATAACTGTATCATAATGCCAACAATCTCCCCCTTTGGACTTGATGGCAACAACCACACCAAGTCACTCTCCCCCTTTGACATCAAGGGCAAAGGGAAAACCAAGATATTCTCTCCCTTTGATATACATTATGTTGTCCGTACTCCCCCTAAGTATATGCTAAAATATCTGATTGATATCTCCCTTTGTACATGCTGAGATGTACAAATCCGTCCATGCTCCCCCTGAGCACATGCAGAGTGTAAAAAATATTTAAAAAAAAATAACATGACTCTACAACTCAACTAAGTGAGTATGACCTTCCTATCACCAATGAATCATACATACATCAATCTCCCAACCATGTTGGGATACACCATTTTTACTCATCCACCCAACCATGTGGGGATATACCAAATGTTTATACATAAATAAAATAGACATTATTACATCATCCTTCCCATGCAAAGTGGGGTTAAAAGTTAGATCTTTTCATGACCTTTACATCAAATGATATACATGACTTTTATAACAATGACCAACAATCTAAACAATACCATGATAGTCATCAACAACTATCATACACCATATGATCTGCACCATAAGCATCTCTCATCAACATTAGCAACCTGTAACCATGACTAAACCATATCAGACTTCTTTTCCTAAGTCTGTCCTACTGCTTTTTCTTCAAAGCTCCATATACGCAACTTTGTAGCCTCTAACTCGCGTATATACATGACTTCTCTTCATAATATCTATGGATGAAAATTGGAATACTGAAGGTCTACACTTTCAGTTTCCCTTGTGTCCGTTATGTCTGCTAACTACGTTATGCCACATCTTTCTGACTCTAATTTTGTCCTCTTCAATACCTGGAATTGCGATGATGTATGATCCTTTTGCTTTGGTGTCCGAATTTTTCTCCTGAATTCCTTTACTTTATGTCCAAACTTGTTACATGCATAACATCATACATGTTTCATATTCCTTTTATTGCAATCAATAGCTTTGTGACCAAATATATTGCAAGCAAAACAATATCCCTTAAAGTACCTAGAACGTGATGATATTTCTTGAACCATTCTACTTCTGCATCTGGCTGCAACATGTCCAATATTATGACATTCATAACATTCAACATTATTCATTGGAGGAAATAACCGTCTATCACTTCCACAGTTAGGAGAAAAAGATTTTCTTTCAAGATTTTCTTTCCTTGGTTGTTGCTGAGGTTGACCTCTTATTTCCTTGTTGAGCATTTCTAGTTTTGCATCAGAGTTCCTTGTCTCACCGTGTGAGCTAGATTCACCTTCAACAAATTCATAAAAACCAAGACTAGTTTTGATAGCAGGGGATCTTTGACTACTAAGAATATCATCCAAAATCTTAGTATTTTCTTGAAATCGTAACAGTTTATCCTTTTCTTCTAATTTACCTTTTAAGATATTTACCTCAACCTAATATTTCTCTTCCTTTTCCAGATGTTGCTTCTTCAAGATTTTTGTAGCCTTTCTTCCTTTTTCCACTTGTTTCTTTAGTTTAAGAATCTCATTTTCTTGTTCTTCATTCTGCTCTTGCAACATTTGACATACTCTGAAGGCACACTCCAATTGAGCTTTTAAGCTGATAACTTCTTCTTTGAGGGCACTCTCCCTTTTGTTAAATAGATCTTGTTGATTTATGATTTTATCTGATGCTTCATTTGCTTGTTCATCTTCAATCTGAGGTGATTGAGAATCTGAATAATTTCTTCCACGTAACGGTAGGTTTTCATTGTTCCTTTGAGCTGTCTTCTTCTTCTGACGTGCTTTCTTTACCATTGTTCTACAGATCTCCTTCAAGCGATCAAGCCTCTACCAAAGAACCTAAAATGATACCAATTGTTGGAAATAATACTGAGAGGGGGGGTGAATTAGTATTATCAAATCACTAACTTTTTTATTTCCACAATTAGATTCACATATGCTACATCAGTTAAGGGAACCCGCGTGTACACGAAACTGTGTTTAATGAAACTAGTGTATATCCAATAAACATATGATTCAATTAATCCATTATATGTTGAACTTTAATCAGTGCATTAGAACTTCATTAACCATATAAATAGTAAACAGGTGTAGTAAAACAAAGCAAATCATCACACATAAGAAAAACACGTGAACACCATGATATAAGGTGGAAATCCAATGCGGGACAAAAACCACTTGCTGGCGTCTTCCATTAATATCAGAAAAACATGTTTACAATATTGCACTGGCGCAGAATCATACCAGTACGCGGGCACCCACCTATAGAAGGATACAACCTTCTTTCATTCTCCAGCTACTACTGGAAGGGAGCTACAACCCCCTGGATCTTGTACTAGCCGATATATTTACAGGTACACACGTGTCGGCTTACAGAAGGCTACAACCCTCTCTCGTTTTCCAGCTGCTACTGGAAGGGATATTCAATCCCCTGGCTCTTGTACTGACCTATATGTTTACCAGTATGTAGGTGTCGGCCTACTGAAGGCTCCAACCTTCGCTCTTCCTCTAGGGACCATGTTTCATAAATTTTCAGACTGGATACTCCTGGATCACAACACCATAATCAGAAGGCCACATTTCATCCAATTTTCATACTCGACCCATCAACAACATTGAAGCTCAAAATCAATCACCATTCCAATAAAACCATCAGCTACACCTACATTATCAATCTTTGAATCACCCAACAACTAAATCACTGAAACTTGTCATCAAAACATAGTCACCAGAACACAGAGAAAAACCCAGAACTCTGCAACAACAACCAAATCCAACTGCAACTTCAAATATCATACTTCATACAGTATACATGACTTTGATGAGCCGACCCAGCGTGTATACACGATTTTACCAAGGCGAACCTGCGTACATAGCTGCAAATATGTACTCATAACTTTTGCAGCTATGCCAGACAACAGTCATACCCAGATCATAACATTTATACAATAAAATATGCGTCAGTAATTCAAATCTAGTCTTTCCATCATCAAACCACATAATGATAATACATTCCAAGCCTTTATGATCTCGATCCATCATTCATTAACATCCACATAGGTGAATCCTTGGTTCAGATCAAGCAAAGCCTCACAAACTCATAACCAGCATACTGGATCTCACACTTCATTAGATATTCAATACTTGCATCACTTGCACTTCTTGGCCTAATGATCTTGTCTTCCTTATATAGGTTTAGGCCTCTCTCAATACAATGGTCCGAAACCACATAGGACCAATACCTTGGACCCAATACTTGGGGTCGATACCTCGGATAAAATACCATGGACCAAAACTTAGTTTTCCAACATGTACGCGCCTTTCCTTCTGTGAAAGTGCGTGTGTATGTTATAAACTTCTTTTGGTCTGCTAACCCACGTGTATACACTCCTTTGTCATGGTGAACATGCGTATACCTCTCTCTGATCATTAATTCTTTGCTATTGACCTGTTGTACTATGATCTATCATCTAAGTGAGTTGCCGTCAAGGACAACACCTGTATCATAATGCCAACAAAATCTGATAGAAATTTTCATTGAAACAAGAACTCAAAATGGCTTTATGATATACATGAATTGCCATGGGATCTTGAGGCATCCACTTTGTTATCAGGAAAACTAGTGTCCATTCAGAGCTGCTAGTCCCACTAGGATGGGTAGCTATCTTAGAAACAAACAAACTAAAGTCACTTGTGTTTTCCTTTATGAGAAATAGATGAGAGAGAAGTAGAGAGTACCAACCTCAGTCTTTCGCTTGGCTCCTTGCTTCTTTCCTCTCCCCTTTGACAAATCTTTGCCACTCCTTCCTCACTTGTCCCGCTTCAAAGAACACCTGTAGAGTCAAAGTAGCATAATACCATCAAAGAATAGAGATCTATAACTATAAACAATATAGGATTAGATATATATTCACCATACAAATGCATATATCAATACAAGATTCAGAGATATACAAGAATATCGAGGAAAACTCAAATAGCTTTATTGATAAAAGTAGTAGAAGAGAGGATTACAACACATTGATCTGACCCAATGCCATCCTCCCAGCATGAAAGCCCTCTTCACCTCATGAAAATATAGATCATTCAACACTATGATGTTCTACAGAGAAACCAACAAAACTTCCTTACAAGATACAAAATTCCAGCCTCCGGATCTCTAGGATGAGGGATCAATATATAGATGTTTGCAGGTGGGTGAGTCAGCTTCTAGGTTTTTGATTAGTTTCATTCCACTGATAGTTCTTGGTTCCACTTGGATATTTCATGATCTCTTACTCATCACTGGGCGAATTCAGAGAGGCAAGTGTCATAGGAGAAGTTTCTGGAAGATTCCATGATCATCCACCTTGAAAACTATCTCTTCCAGTTGTCTACTCTTGCACATCGCACCTTGTAGAAGGGCTTTTTAGTATGCATCGCACTCCCCGTGTGCATTAGGTGAGATGCATCACACCCTGACCATGGAGCAGGGGAGATGGTCCAGTTTTGACCAGTTCTGTGTAGTTTTTCATGGAGAACTTATAGGAGATGATGTAATCAGCTGACCTTGTTCCTTTAGGGTATGAAACAACAATTTTAGGGGCTCATAAGCCCTTGGTTTATGGACATATGAGATTGGGGTTGCAGTGCCCAAATATGTCTATAACAATTGCCCCCTAAAGAATGAGGTCGTAAATTTTCTGATGTCGGGTGAAATGCTTTATCATGAGGATCCGAGGTTTTTCAATCTGGAAGGTGACCTGTAATAAGATACAATACAATACATTATCTTCATAATATTTTCATGATCTAGCTGAGGCGTGCATTCCCATGCTCAGCTTTATAAATTCATTTTCATTTACATTGGATAGACAACCGTCTGTATGGTAGATTGATGATTCTGGTAGAGCCATCATCCCTTAGCTTGGATGATTATCTGTGTAGCTATGATGTACATTTGATGTCTTTATTTTCCTGAATATATTGTAGCCTGGATGGATGAAACTAGATTCGAGGTCTTCAAACTCGTTCAATCTTCGCCCGAAGTACAATTCGGTCCATGTGAAAGGATGTTCTGACATCGAACATGGAAAGACATCGCCTGATTACCAGCCAATGATGTAAGTTGTTAACAGGCGCAAGAGGAATCACCGATAATGATGATGACCCTCAAGGTACGGTAGTACAATTCACATGGTGCGAAGACATGAGTCAATGTCGAACATCACGCAAAATCTCCCAGTCGAAGGCCATTGATGTAAACCTGTCGCCGAAAGTGAGAAACTTGCCATTGAGGCATGCAAGCTTCAAAGTACTAAAAGGGTTGTTCCTAAGTCAACTTCTTGGATAATGAGCTGATGTTGACAAGAAGTGACCTGTTGTAGGAGGGCCTTAATGAATCCCACATCTACGCCATGAAATGGAGAAAATGATTTTGTGGAGGTGAAAATGATCTGATGATACAAGGTTCAGTGTGGCGGTCATGAAAGAATGAAGCGTGAAGGTATTGCAGCGGATGAGATATAAGCTAGGTTGATGAATTCTCTGAGTGACTTCTCTTGAACATATCGGCGACACTGAGATGGATTGGTAGCATTAACCCAAAAAATGGATGGTACGGAGGACCAATGGTGATATGACTGGTTAACGAAATAACCCAACCCGACTCAATCATGGTGATGGAGTGAAAGTATCATGTTTAATAGCGACCTTCTACCAATAAAGTTTCTTCAAGTTTTCTTCCCAATTTTTCCCTAGTCATTGCTGACGAGTTCCTCTTTATTTTTGTCAAGCTTGAGGAGGATACCATATGCTTGTTCTATAATTTTCCCTTTGGCAAAACCCATCGCTATGTTTTAACGAGCCTAGTGACAGTGAAACTCGCTCTTGTCTGCATGGACAAGTTTGTGGCTATTGTTTTAATGAGTTTAACAACAAAGATAACTCAATCCTTTTCAATTTTAGAGAGTCTAAAAAGAGACGGAAAGGCAACTCCAGTAATCCTTTTTCGTAGTATAATCCCTTAAGTCTGAAAAAGTATAAAATAATATGAAAGGGATGACTTTTTGATAGTTTTAATGAGCCGAACAAGAAAAGCACTTGATATTTTTGTGTAATGATCCCTCAGGTCCAAAAAGATTAAAATCTAAAGGAGGGATGGCACTTCTGATCGCTTTAACGAGCTGGAGAGGCCAATTTCTCGGAAATCTTTTCATATTTTACAAGTCATATGAAAAGAGCTTAAAGGAGACTCGTTTTTTGAGGAACGAGTGATGTTTTCGGATAGAAGCTAGTTCCAGGTAAGGTTTGGAACTTTTCAATCACAATAGTGCAAAGAAGATGGCTAATAGAATCACTCATCGCAGTTGTTCCTCAAAAGGGGTAAACAATCAAATGGTGTATGATCAACTAAAAAGAGTGGAGGTGATGGTAAGAACACGACCAAGGCTCAAAAGCTGATGATTATGTGATCACAATGCCTATTTACTGACAGATGGTTTCATTTTTTAATGAGCTTAAACTCTGGGGGGACATTTGCTCATTGCTAGGTTTTTTTTTAACGAGCTTGAACTTCGCGTAAAACTATTCGTGATAATAGTCAAAGATGTTTGATTCACCATTAACACTATGTTCTCTTGTCAGTTGTACCACCTGTTCAATTGCTCCATCAAACTGATTAGAAATGTACATACATGCTTGAAAAATGAGTTAAAAAATTAATACCTTACTTGAATTATGTGAGTAATAACATAAAAGTAGTTATTACCTGTCATTTTACCATTTCATTCAAATTTGGGATTGTTGGAGCTCTGGAGGTGTGTTTCCCCCTCAATTTTCATCAGTTGATTTCAGGAGATTCTATGGACGATTTTCGGCACCGTCTGGAGCAGGTAGGAGCTAACCCTAAGCTCTTCAATTGCATTCTTTCCTTTTCTGATTCTGAGCATGTTTTCCTGCTTTTCTCAGCCTCTAGGGTTTGAACATTTCTTTCTCTCCCCATCGCACCTAGTATACATCGAAAGGTGCAATGCATACTGAACTGGCCATTGGCCAGTCAGTATGCATCCCACCCAGTACACAGCTAGGGTGCAATGGGCGCAAGGAGGAAACTTTATGCACTGATTTTTGATGGAATTTTTTTCCTATTTTTGCCTAAATTAGGATCCTAATTCTTCTCTTGTTTGTTTTTCAGAGATTCATCGGAGAAAGATGGTCGTTACATGGTGTGAACGCGATCATGAAAAGGAGGATATTATTGCCTTACATGATTCAGGTACGATAACTGCATTGCGGAACTGTGGCTTGCTCAAGTTCTTCCGCATATCTAGCATGAGGCAACAAATCAACTTGTTGCAATATTTTCTCGATGCATGGGATCCTACCAACCAAGTGTTCCAAATTAGAGGTAAATCCATCTGTTTGACTATTGAGGATGTCTACTTTTTGACCGGTTTGTCGAGGCATGGTGCCCTCTCTCACTATTAGGTTCCGCCCGTGGGGGCGAATCCGTGAGGGATTACATTTGCCAATATTGTAGAGATGGATCTCAGCCAAGTAGGGATGGCAAGATCAACATTAGAGACATCAATGATCGGTCTTTAAGGACCATCTTATTCACTTTTTCTAGATTGGCTGGCAGCACGGCTCTTCACTTGGCCAACAGGTCTTATAAGTAGTATGCCTTGGAATGCCTTGAATCAAAGGTATTCAGCTAGTGTGATGCAGTACTTCCGGTGATAAAAGAACAACTTACCAAGGTGAAGAATGGAAGATCCAAAAACTTTGGTTATGGTTATATTCTGACCGCTTTCGCCTTGGAGAAGATCCCAGTGATGCAGCCACAGTACATTTCACTCGGACTGCCAGCACTGGCAGAGCCACGAATGCAGAGATGGGTTGACATTATGGCCAGACATGCTGGTCAATCACAAGTTTCGTTCTCTTATGCCTTCTTCGAGTGGTTTGATCATTAGCAGATGGTTTTTGTCGACTATTCATATGCCGGGATGGATTTCTCGGGCGACCCAGATTTGGTGCTGCCGGCTGGCGAGTAGTGGGGTGTCATAGATAAAAATATCTGACCACGTCTCTGTTTATTTTTTTTATGGTGTTCTTGTGTTTTTTAAATGTTATCAAGACTAATCAAACTCATGTATTTGTGCAGATATTGGACCAGTGCGACCAGCGGTGCGCCCAAGGGTAGCAACTGTTGTTCCAGTAGGAGAGGCTATAGGGAGGCTATCCTTCGTGATTTGGATGTGGCCGAGACCCTTTCAGTGTTGCAGGATTATATTGAGGGCCTCACCCTCGGTATTCTGGATGTGAGGACTAAAGATTTACCTCTAAGATTACATCGCCATACTACTGGTGTGCTGAGTCGATGGACTAGGATTTTGCGCATGATTGCACAAGTGGTGACTTGTTAATCACCAGCACCATTAGTCTAGGGTGCTTTCCTGCATTTTTGAGTTTTTGGGTCGTATAACCGATTTTGTCCTGGACAGAGAACATTATGTAAAAACTATAAACAATTATATACATTTTTTATTTTCAGAGCTTTATTTTGGTTAAGTTATATGATCCTGATGCAAATGCTGATGAAATTCTTTTCTTTTATAAATGTTGCAAATGTCTATCTAACACATAATTTGTTAATGAATTAGTTAATGTGTTTAAGTTTCCGGAAATGTTTTGATATTGAATAGAATCAAACTGCCTTTCCAAAATCTTGACCTTTAGGAACATATGATAGATAGCTAGATTATGAACGGAATAGATGTCGGTAAGCTGTAGAATGACGAGTTGTGAATCTAGCCTGACGATAAGTCGGTGTATGCCATGTACGATGGCATCAGAGAGGAGCTCTATCAATGTGCTATATTCAACAATGTTGTTCGTTGACCGACCAATACATACCCCTCTGAAACTCAGTAATTTTCCGCTTGGATCAGAGATGGCCCAAGCTACAGAAGATAGGTTCCGCGTACTACGACTAGCTCCGTCGGCATATCCAACAAATGATTCCAATAGGTTTGACATTTGCAAAAAATGCAAAAGTGGATTACCTAACCAAAATGATTGCTCTTGACGAAAACAAAAATGTAACAAAAGCATATGAAGAGATCACTACGCTTTAGTCAAGCATAGTAACACTTAAGGTACAACCCGCTTTGGGGTTGCGACAGTGGAATCCCATCATAATCTACTAGCTCATAGGCTCATTTTTCTAATACACACTTAACAATGTAGGGACCCATCCACAAAGACTGGAACTTACCTGCTCCCAATTTATCGGATCCCTGATCGTAAAGTAAGACCAGGTCACCTTCTGAGAAGACACGGGGTTTGACATTCTTGTCAAACTACGCCTTGACTCATTTCTTATGCGCTTCGTTAGCCAGGGTGGCGTCATGACAGGTTTCATCCAGTTCGATTAATTCCAAGAAACGAGCCTCTTCCTCTGAAGTTCTGGGGAGAAGGTCAATTGCGAGCTTGAGAGATGAAATTTTGCACTGAACTGGTAAGATCGCTTCCAGGCCATACACTAGCTAAAAGGGTGTAAATCCAATCGCATTTCTCATTGATGTCTGGTATGCCCACAAGGCCAAGTACAGGATTAGGTGCAAACTCCATTTATCGACTCCAATCATCCTTTGTAGCATGTGCTTCAGGACTTTGTTGATCACCTCAACTTGTTCGTTAGCTTGCAGATAATACAGAGTAGAGCTGTCGTGGGACAGTCCTAATTTGGCAGCTAATTCAACCATCATGTGATTGCGGAAATGTGATCCATGATCTATGACTATAGCTTGTGTAACATCGAATTTGGAGACTACATGATTAAAAAAAAATAAGAGCAGCCGTTTCGCTGTTGTTGTTTAATGTAGGCATTACCTCAGCCCATTTCGTAAAATAGTCAACCGTGACTATGATATATTCATGGCCCCCAGATGAGGTGGGATTATATGTCATGAAATCTATTCCCCATTAGGAGAATGGCCCAACAAAAACTAATAGATGTGGAGGTGTAGGTGGTATTCTGGTTTTGTTGTCGAAGATTTGACAAGCATGGAAACTTCTGACTGCAGTTATGCAATCTTTGAACATTGTTGGCCAGAAGTAACCTTCTTGTAAAATATTTTGTGCCGTAGCGTAACCATATTGATTCCCCCCACACGCACCTGAATGACAATAATTCAAGACTTTTTTGGCCTCCTCATGGGTGAGTCACCTTCGCAAAACTGTATTGATACCATGACGGTAAAGTGTATCACCAACGATCATGTAGTCTTTTGCTTGGTATCGAGTACATCGTTGTCCTGAGCAAGAGGTATTAGGCCTATATGTTTGGGTTTGGAGATAGATGATTATATCTCCATACCACAGATCGCTCAACGATATCAAAAACAAAGATTCATCCATGATTGACGCTTTGGATGTTGAATTGTTAGACAACGATGGGAAGTCGCATAGTAACTTCGCAAAAACTAGAGATTTCTTTGATTTGGATTTTGTGAATTCAATATCAAACTCTTGCAAAATAGCTATCCATTTCGAATATTTTCCCCCAAGTAACTGACGCGACAAGATGTAAGTCATAGGGTTGCAATCTGACAAAATGGTTGTTTTGCGAAAGAGGATATAGTGTTGAAATCTCTGTACTGCTTGAACAACTGCTATGGCTAGATTTTCAACATAGGAGTACTTGCTTTCTGTATCATTTAAGTTTTGAATTAGATAATAGACAAGATGTTTGATTCCATCGCCTTCTTGAACTAAAACCATTGCTATTTTTGTATCTGACGCAGCTAGATACAGGTTAAAGTCCTTTTGATAGTCAGGAGCATATATTAATGATGCTTTTACTAGGGATTCCTTTAGAGAATCAAAGGAAGCTTGCGCAACCTGATCCCAGTTCAAGGGCACTTCTTTTTTCAAAAGGCGCGTATAACCTTTAGCAAGTTCGGTGTAATTTGGAATGAACCTCCTTAGAAAGTTTTCTTTCCCTTGGAGTTTATGAATCTGAAGAAAAATTGAAGGTGGAGGCATATCAATGATTGCCTAAACCCTACATGGGTCGAGATGAATCTCATCCTTTGAAACCACAAAGCCAAGTAAACGACCAGAACCGACACAAAACACACACTTGTGCATATTGAGTCGTATCTTGTAGTATCAGCAACGTAGAAATATAACTCTCAAATGTTGTGGATGATCAATCTGCTTTTGTGAATGAGCTGTAAAATCATCGAGATATGGTTTAATTATGTTCTTGATGTCATGGAAGTCATAATTAATAGCCCTCTAAAAAGTTGCCCCTGCGTTCTTTAAACCGAAAGGTAATTTGCGATACGTGAATGTGCCCCACAGACATATAAAAGCAGTCTTCGACTGGTCTTGTGGGTGGATATTAATTTTATTATATTCAGAAAGTCCATCCATAAACGAAAATATTTCACATCTGGCGCATTCATCAATTATTTGGTCGATGAAGGGTGTAATATAGTTTTCCTTCGGACAAGCTTGGTTTACATCCCTGTAATCGACACACACTCTAATTGTTCCTTTCTTTTCCATCATAGGAACAATATTCGATACCCAATCAGTTAGAGGAACCAGGTAAATGAAACCAGCATGTAAAATTCTTTCAACTTCTGCCTTGATGGCAGCAGCTTTCTTTGGGTGCACCTGCCGAAGCTGTTGTCGTACTAGTTTGACATCTGGATACATCTTAATTTCGTGTTCAACTATTCTCAAGTCAATGCCTGGGATTTCTTCATATGACCATGAAAAGACATATCTGAACTCACGAAAGAGAGCACAATATATTTCCAGTTCTGAAGAAGAACAAGATTTGCCGATATGAATATTCTCTACAACCTCTGGCTTGGTCGAGATATTTATGGCAATAGTGTCTTTGCTATTGGATAAATTTCACTCGGAATCCACCATATTTACAGTATTTGATAGAAAATCAAAAGCTGAAGGATGATCAAGGTCGTTGGAACAATCTTCGTGGTAATTTGGAAGATGGGAACGATGGTGGTAGTCTTCCCATGGTGCCTCTCCTATCACCATTGGTTGAATGATCCCCTCATATGTAGAATGTACATGCGACCAAGGGTCTTAAGAGGTGCCATATTCCTTAGACCTATCTATCCAAACACTCGATGAGCATTGATTTGGGTTTGCTGCCGAGGCTAAGAAAATTGATTGCTACAATATTTATATTGGGCTTGGAGGAAATACCTGGTGATGATCCATGCTAACATCATGTTCGGAAATCTTCCGAATCTTTGTGGATATATAAGATACCATATTGCAGGTCTCCACTGTGGCTACTTTTTCCAGATTACTCGGAGGCGATAGAGAAAAAGTACCCATCAATGTTGGGTCTTTTAGGAGGCCTACTCCGATGTTTTGAAGCGATTGAGAGCTTCCATGGATCATGGGGATGCTTCTCGTAACTTGTGAACTGTTGGGAAGGAAGGTTTATTGGTCAATGATTGTAATTACTCCTTGAAAAGGAAATGCAATATTTCTAAAGTATGTTGAAACAACAACAACCATAGCATAAATCCAGGGCCTTTCCAGTAGAATGTTGTAATCAAGGTTTCCATCGATAACTTCAACATCAATTTCTACAGTTTTTCCCCCTAGTTCAAATTGCAAGTTACTTAAAATCCCGTACGGGGTGTATGTCCTTCCATCAAATGATTTTAACGTCATTGACGATCACGACAAGGGTGGTGAGCCTAATGTTTTCTAGCAACTCATTGACATAATACATGTAGATGCCCCCCCCATCAATAATTGTTTGATGAATAGTTTTGTTGATGGCTTTCACTTGGATGAGGAAAGCGAGTTGAGCTAGTAACTGGGGTTCATATCCTTTATGGTTAAAGGCCACAATATTGGAATCTGCTAGGTCAATCCCACCTATCGCTGATAATAGAGCCTACTTTTGGGAGGGGAAATTTTGTAGTACTTCAAGTGTTGACATAGTGGATGGAGATTGGGCCAGATCCTCCACTATATTATAATTCTGTGTTGCTCTAGCACGAGGATTAAATGTCGATTTTTGCACTACTCCCTTTCGCAATTTTATCATTAGCTCAGGAATGATGGGTGGCACAACTTCGGTCGAATTTGTTGTCGAACTACTAGGTTGATCAGTAGCCTTGTTGTTCGACAGCTGTGGATTCCTGTAATCTTTACTCCTTGTCGATATCAAAGCATCATTTTGTTTCGAAATGGACAATATAAGCACTTGGGATGGGGAAGCATTATCGCTAGCAACCAGATTTGTTTCTAGGTTTGGAAACGAATCAGTCAATACCGCTGAGGTTTTGAGTTCTTGAAGAATTTCTTAACCTCAGCTTTATGTGGAAAATCTCTCGCCCAATGATCCTCATCGCATATGTGACATCTCAAAGGAGGTTTCTTTTGCCCATAAGGGTTTGCAGAAGATTTTTTAGTAGACGAATCATCCTGTTTCTTCTTTTTGTTTTTCCCTTTCTTCTTGCCCCCTAGCTGCTTTGGTTCTTTGCCTTTGTCAGTCAACACGACATTAACCTCTGAGGCAAGAAGTTCTTCATTTGAATTTTGACCAGAAACCGTACGAGCTTTCTTAGACGTAGCCTTTTCGGTTTTCGTGCTAGTCGTACCTATCACGCCATCACCAGCATGAGAGTCTTTGTTTGATTTAGGAGGAGGAGGAACGGAAAACGTTGGTCTAGAAGCATCAGGGATTTTGTCATAGAGCATGCCAGACTGAGTATAGAGCAAGTCTAGATATTGCGCACGAGCAATGACTTGCTCTTCAGTGACAACTCCTCCCTTGGCCACATCTTCTGTAATAGAGGGTGATAGTGAATTGATAAACCATTCAGCTAACAACTGATCAGGAACATATGTTTTTACCATTCGACAACAGCGCCACCACTCATGAATATGATCAGATATGTGAGTGGCCATCGTCTGCTTAAAATTGGTAAGAAGCTCGGTTCTTGTTTCGTACCTTATTGGTAACTGAAAATGGGTTTAAAAGGTTGTGGCGAGGTTGCTGAAGTTATTGAATGAAGCTCTAGGCAATTCGATGTACCATTTCGCTGCCAGACTAGTTAACGTTCGCTAAAAAACGTGAAGCCTAATTGAGTCATCATTGAGAGTGTTGGACGAACACCACAGATGAAAGGTCATCACATGATTTGACGGATCTTCACTCGGATTTCCATTGAATTTAGGGATATATGATAGAAGTTTATGAGGAATCGCCTGCCACCAAGGGGCATAAGAAATTGGATTATTCGTTAACCAATTCAGATCTGGTAATTTTAAATTTGCTACGAAGGGCAACTGTTGATTCAAGTTTGGTGAAGCATACCCAGGATAAGATGGGATCGCCTGAGCTATGGGTCTTTTCATACCAGCATAATGTATTTGATGTTGATAAATTTGATAATTTTGATGAGCGTAACCATTATGATATGATTGTCGGTAACCGTTTTGAATATACAACTGTCCATTACCTGCAAAGCTTTGTTGCTCAGGTCCTCGGTAAGTTTGTTGGAATTGCGGTTGTTGATATTGCACCAGCCATGGCTATGAGACCATTTGTTGTTGCCAAATACTGGATGTTTGACCAAGATGAGGGTTTATGGTACCCGTTTGAGCCTGGGTCACTTCAGTTAAGGATCCACTAATCAGCGGTTGTGATTGAGTCGCAGAGACAAGAGGCTATTGCATTATGACTTGAGAGACTAGACGTTGACATACAATGGGTAGCGCTTGTACTTGCGACACCGTCACAATAGCCGGTGTAGTGGGAATATTCGACACAAGTTGATTTGTTTGTATAGAATATACAATTCTTGGTTGTTGAGGCAGTTTTGGTATCCAACCACTGGATGTGATTCTAGCCTGACCCGAATTCTATTGTGAACTCTCATATGGTTGTTCTCCCGGAGGAAACAATGAAAAGGCATACTGCCCCCCATATGGCGGCAATTCAGTGTTCAAAGTGAAAATTGGCCTTTGGAGACTGGACTACCCAAATTGATACTGTTGTGAAGGATCAATTTGTTGAGACTCAACATAAAATATTCCAGATAAGGTTCCAGATGAACAAATAGGAATAGACCATACTGTTGAGACAGTCCCTGGGTGGACTCCATCTAGTGGTTGAAAACTAGTTGGGACAAATGGTACACCAGCGAACATTTTCGGAGTGGCGATAGGAGGTTTTGCTCCTGCTGTGTTAGATGACACAGTCCTAGATGTCAATGGTTGTTCTGACATATCAAGTCTATTCAAAAGTATTCCTAGCGATTCTATAGGAACTTGCAATGAAGGGAGACTAACTTCTGAAGTAGAGGGATATAGGTGGATCCCAGTTCCAAAAGGCAATGGAGTACTGGATGGAAGATCCTTCGTAATCTCTTCTATAGCAATCAGTCCAGGTGGAAGAGATAGACCATCAGGTCTGTAAAATATTTCTGGTGCCGCAGAAGGTACAGACTCTACAACGACAAATGTTGGAGGGGTGACACCTTCCAAATCAGCCCTAGATGGAGCTGGTTAAGGAATAGAAGTGTTTACCGTCACACTTGGATTAGTCCTAATGTGATTCGGACTTAAACGGGAATGCAACAAATTACAGAGATAACCATAAACACAGATATGTAGCAGACATAATTCTTCATTTCATTAATGTAAAATACTGAAATATGCTTACAAGCAGTAATGGAAATAAACCAACTAGGGCAATGGTAGCTTATCTCTGAGAAGAGATGTGGTGGCTACATGCCTCTAACTGTGTTACAATGAGGCTCGAAGGCCTATTTAATGTTGAGAAACAATGGAAAACCCTTAACATTCCAAAACCTAACCCTAGAAGATGAAATGCCAAACTATGGGCCTTGTTTTGGTAAATTGGTACATCAACTTCCCAGGGTCGTAACTTTGGCATACGATCTTTGTTTGATGTGTACAATAGCTTGTTAGGAAGATCTATCCGAGCACTACAACTTTGGGAAGGGAAACATGGTCCACGGACCCATGTTGCCCCCATATTTCCCAATAAACGTAATTTAGGTCCTCAAAATGGCTCCAGAAGTTCAGGACTCGAAAAACTGCTAAAAATAGTAAGTTGTGCTACAATTAAGGAAATTGACAATGTTGAGAGAAACAATGGTGGGAGTCCAGGTGGACTTGGCAGGTGGCCACCAAGATCCACCTAGATCATTCCTCCCCCCTTAGGAAGCAATGTTCCCCATTGCGTTGAGTTCCTCCATGAGATGAGGAAACTTTTGCTGAACTTGGTCCTTGGTGAGCCACTTGCCCTGGTGAAGGAGTTGGCCTGCTTTGACAACACGATACAGTTGGATATTTTGTTACTGAGTGTTCTTAATCTATGTGTCCATGATCTGATCAGTTGCAGCTTTTTCCATGCAATCTAGATTTAATTTTGTGGGTGTGAGATGTTCTGCAATGTCGGATGTGTCCAAGAATGGTGGAAAGTATGACCGAAGGCGATCCACATTGAACATTGGATGCAAGCCAAGGAATGGGGGAATGTTGAGCTCAAATGCATTGTCTCCCACAGCCTTAGTAATGGTGTAAGGACCATATCGGAGTGGTCTCAGTTTCCAATAGGCTCTAGTAAGGCGTTCCTTTTGTAAATGCAACCAGACTTTGTCGCCCACCTGAAACTTGTGTGGCACCTGATGTTGTTCATGTCGCTACTTGTACTTGGCATTTGATTTCTCCAGAATGTCATGGACCTTCTGGCGAATATGTTGGATGTGCTCAATGAAGCTAGTTTCCTTGTCTGTTTCGGACTGGACATGAGCCGAATCTATGTGAGTAGTTGCAAGTGGCATGGCCACATCAATGGGGCATAGTGGTTGGAATCCCAAGCCCACCTGAAAAGGGCTATGGCCGGTTGAGTTGTGAAGAGCTTGGTTGTAGTTGTGTTGAACATAGAGGAGGCTCTCGTCCCATGTGCGTGGATGCTTTGAGTTATACATGCGGAGAATGTGCACAATCATCCTATTGACAACCTCTGTCTGGCCATCAGTTTGAGGATGGAAGGCTGTGGAATTCGTGAGTTTGGTGTCCAGCATTGACCAGAGACTGGACCAAAATGTGCTGAGAAACCGACTGTCCCGATCTGAGATGATAGACTGTGGGATCCCAAAGTGCACCCACACTCGTTCAAAGAAGATTTTAGCAGTGGCTTCTGCTGTGATATTCTTCTTACAGGCCATCATAATGGCCATCTTTGAGAACCTGTTGACGATCACAAAAACACAGTCATTTCCATGCTTAGTGGAAGGAAGGCCTGACATGTAATCCATGGAGATGGATTCCCATGGTCGACTAGGGGTAGGCAACGGGGTATAGAGGCCTTGCTTCTTAATGGTCGGTTTGGCAATGGCACAGGCAATACATGAACGGATGTACTTCCCAACATCCTGTCGAAGGTTCGGCCAATAGAAATAATTTTGTAGTACTGCCACTGTTTTCTCAACCCCGAAATGCCCAGCAGCCCGACTGTAGTGTGCTTTCCAAATCATCTTGGCACGCTCACTTGAAGGAACACAAAGGTGACCGAGGTGGCATAATAGGGCATCCTGGAGGTGAAAATCTGCAACTTGCCGACCCTCCAAGAGTGTCTGGTATGTGTGGCCGAATTCTGGGTCGCTTTTGTAGAGAAGTGGCCAATCAGAAGTCTCGTGCCCGCAAGAATTGAGCACGGTGGTTAGCGCCATGATCGGTGGTCGACTGAGGCAATCTGCAACATTATTGGTGCTGCCCTTTTTATACTTGATATTCAAGTGAAACTGTTGCAGGTATGTAGACCACTTCTGATGGCGATCATTCTGCAATTTCCCTTGGGTCTGTATGAAATGTAGAGGTCGGTGGTCTGTGTGGATGACCGTTTCCTTCCCCAAAATGTAATGCTTCCATTGTTGGCAGGCCTGTACAATGGAATACATCTCTTTATCATAAGTGGGGTACTTCCGGATTGTGTCTGAAAGTGTTTCACTGTGATATGCCACTGGATGTCCATGTTGAGTAAGGACTGCCCCAATAGCATAGTCAGAGGCATCTGTCTCGACCTCAAATGGTTGTTGTAAATCTGGTAACGCGAGCACTGGTGCCGTGCAGAGGCGATCCTTCAACTCCCTGAATGCCTTCTGTTGAGCTTCAGACCAAAAGAATTTTGCTTTCGCCCCGCCCTTGGTGACTTGACTCAAGGGCCAAGAAATATGAGAAAACCCCAACACAAACCTGCGGTAGAAGTTGGCAAGACCTAGAAAGCTGCGGAACTCTGTTAGAGTGGTTGGAGAGGGCCAATCCCGGATGACTTGGACCTTGGCTGGATCGACATGCACCCCCTGTTCATCAATGATGTATCCTAGATATTGAACCTGGGTCAAGCCAAAAGTGCATTTCTCCAAATTGGCACATAGCTTGTGTTTCCGCAGTGTTTGGAGAACCTGTCGGATGTGGTGGATGTGCTCTTCCCAACTCTGGCTGAAGATCAGAATGTCATCCAAGTATACTACTACAAAGGAGTTGGTGAATGGCCGCAAGATGTCATCCATTAGCCTCATAAAGGTTGCAGGAGCATTCGTCAATCCGAAAGGCATGACCAACCATTCGAAGAGGCCCTCCTTGGATTTGAAGGCAGTCTTCCACACATCGGAGGGTTCGATTGGTACCTGGTGATATCCTGACTTCAGGTCGATCTTGCTGAAATATTTCACCCCCTTTAGTTGGTCTAGGAGGTCATCAATTCGCGAGATCGGGTACCTGTTACGGACAGTGATCTTGTTCAACGCCTGATAGTCAATACAGAGTCTCCACGTCCCATCCTTCTTCTGTACCAACACGATTGGGCTCCCACAGGGCGATGAACTCGGATAGATGTGACCTTTCTGCAGGAGCTCCTGAATCTGCCTCTTGATTTCATCGTTCTCCAAAACGGAGTGCCGATAAATTGGTCTATTGGGTAGCGGTGCACCTGGGGTCAGATCGATGGACTGCTTGACTTGACAGTGTAGAGGAACCCCTGCCGGGGAGGTGAAGATGTCCTCGTACTCCTCCACAATCTTGTCCATCTGTAGTTGTCGTGTAGAGGGGCCCCGTTTGGAGGCCATGGCTACTGTCTTCTTCTTTCCTTGAGGGCGTATCATCAGCAAAACAAATTTCCTGGTTTTAGAAATGATCTTACTGCATTGTTTTGCAGTAATCAGAGAGAGGGAGGCAGGTGGTGCCACCTCTAGTATCTTGAACAACTTATTTCCCAATGTAATAATAACAGCACGGGGCCTTGATTCATACACAGCATGTCGCTTCCACAAGTATGGTTGTCCTAGTAATACATCACAAACTTCAAGGGGAGCAATGTCACACAATACCTCATCCGTGAAGGGCTTGATGTTGTATGGAAGGCGACACTGCTGACTCACGCGAAGATCTCAACCTTGGTGAAGCCACCCAATGGTGTATGGTTGTGGATGTGTTGTGGTCGGTAAGCCCAACCGCTTCATGACCTCTGCCGAAATGAGGTTATTTTGACTCCCGCTATCAACAATGAACTGTATACGGGAGCCCTTTACCCACATCTGGGAGTGGAAGAGACACTCCTCCTCCTCTGGATCTTCGGGTTCATTTTTCTGGATCTTTGGGGTAGCAACAGTGGCGCTGGGGTCCGCATCAATGATCTGCTTCCCTTTTTCACACCCCTTATCGGGTTCTGACTCAGAGCCGGAACATGCATCTGATTCTGAACCTTTAAGCTCGGCCACCAGTGACTGCTTGGCTCGACACTCACTTGTGTTTGAGTGGAGCTCTTATGGAACTCGCACCATTTTCCAGTGTCCTTTCTCAGCTTGCGCGCTGTTCTTTGCTTGCAGCTTTGGCTGGTTGTCTTGGGCTGTCCCGCCTTGGCTTTGTCCTTTGTTCTGTGGTTTAGGGGCACCTTTCCCCTGCTTTGGATTCGCAGATCCAAAGTCTCGATTCTTTTGTTTAAACTTCTGCTCGACCTTGACGGCATACCAGTACGCTGCGCCGAGTGAGGGGATGTTAAGGAATTGTATTTCTTCCTAGATGTACTTGTGCAGGCAGCCATGGTATTTGAGTATCAAATGTTGCTCCGAATCCTTGATACCCAACTTTGTGCGAAGAGTATGGAAAAGATTGGTGAACTCCGGCACGTCTTGGTCCTTTCCCTGCTGCAGCATGGTCCACTTTATGTATTCATCCTCATAGCTCCCGACAGGGTAGTACTGCTCCTTGATGGCATCACGGAACAAATCCCAGGTGGGTGCGGCTGAAAATAGTGAGCCAGTACTTTCATCCTTCTGCACGCAGTAGGTTTCCCACCAGTCCTTGACGTGGGGGGCTGCTTTGAGGAGAGCAAAAACAATCTTTTCCAGACTCGAAAATTCATGAACAGAAAAATAACCCTCTAGAAGATTTAACCATTTATCTACAGCGTCTACGTCTATCTGACCCTCAAATATGGGGATTTCAAAATTAACTTGTACCTTAAAGGGTGTGGCGTTTCCAGAGTAGCTGCTGGAAGCCGATGCGTTGCTTCTGGGTAGCCGCTGAAGGATCTGGGCAAAGCTATCCATCATTGCATTCCATTGTCACTCGAGGGCTTCTTCGAGCAAGATTTTGATGGGATCTCCTACCCCCTCGTTTTTCTTCTCGTCCGCCATGGGAGGCCGTCAGGAATTGCGAGGCTGGTCTTGCAAAGGTTCAACCAGTTCAAGACCTAACTCCTTATATCCCGACCGTGTTGGGGACATGCAAAGAAAAACAGAGAAAAAGCAGACCGCTCTGATACCACTGATCCGGATTTAAACAGGAACGCAACAAATTACTGAGATAACCATATACACAAAGATGCAGCGGAAATAATACTTCATTTCATTAATGGAAAATACTGAAATATGCTTACAACCGGAAATAGAAATAAACCAGCTAGGGCGATGGTAGCTTATCTCTGAGAGGAGATGTGTGGCTACATGCCTCTGAACTGTGTTACAATGAGGCTCGAAGGCCTATTTATTGTTGAGAAACAATGGAAAAACCCTTCACATTCCAAAACCTAACCCTGGAAGATGAAACGCCAAATTGTGGGCCCCGTTTTTGGGTAAGTTGGTACATCAACTTCCGGGGGTCGCGAATTGGTCGTCTTATCTCCGTTTGACGCGCATGATAGCCCGTTGGGAAGATCTCTTCGAGGACTACGACAGAAAAGACGATTTTTCGTCACGGCAAATTGCTGGCGGTAGATTTCCCAAAAAACGTCGTTTAGGGCCTCAAAATGGCTCCGGAAGTTTAGGACCCGAAAAACTGCTAAAAATAGTAAATTGTGCTATAATTAAGGAAACTGAAAAAAACTGCACGAAGCACTTAGAGGGGATCCAAGTCGAATTAGCGGGTGGCCACCAATATCCACTTGGATCATTCTCGCTAACCAGGTCATTGTGGATCTTTTCAGCGCTTTGTGTTGCCTATTGAATAAACCCAAACAACTCTGTAGAGGACTAGTTCTGAAGGTTTTCGGGCTACATCGTGGATGGGTCCAGGAAACTGCCTTGGGGGAGGTTGCAAGCTGCTTGGTTTCAACAAACAGAGGAATGGAAGGGATAATGATTTGGTCTGGAATAACTAGGAAATTGATTAGAAATGAGGCCTTAAACAATTCAATCACAGTGGAGTGTGGATATGAGGTGAGTGGCTCCTTGCCTGAGAGTGGGCCTGAACCTAGAAATAGGGATATCATGGATGTTTGGATAGTAGTTTGGAATTCACCCCCGTTGAGTGACATGGTGCAATGGACAGCTGAATCGACTTGAATTTCTTCGGTGGCTATGCGGGTGCTTGGGGGAATGGTGTTGGACAGAGTCATGGATGTAGAAGTTGTATGAGGGGATGGATCCCACGACCCAGGTGAAAAAATAGAGGTGGATTGTGGGGTTTCTTCAACAATTAGGGAGGTTGATGCTGATTGGAGTCCATCACCAGTAAGGTTAGCAACAGTCATGATAAGCATGATCTTTTGCTTCTTGTCTACTAATAGCTTGGTAGTTTTGGGCTTCTTGGGCTTAGGGATTGTTGGCTTTGGTTTATAATGAGGGATGCAAGGGGTGATAGCCACAACTAGGGGAGTAGTAATGATTGGATTGAACAAAGTAAATCCTTGAAAAGAAACAGACTGGGGAGTCATACCTGATGAATCTGTGAAGCTAGAAAGGGTCTACTTAAGGGAAATCATATGTTTCTCCATTTTCTTGATCATCGGATGTAAGTCCTCCTCCGCCCCCCTCTTCCTGTTTCTCCTGGCTGCATCTCTTGTCAGAGGTTGCGAATGCAGTTGCATGCCACCGAACAAATATTTGTATTGGTCATCTTTGATTTCGCAGGCGACCTCAGGCCACAACCTGACCTCTATATGGAATGCCCCTTCTGCCAATGTAAATTTCTGCGGCCTCATTTGAAAAGTCTCCAAGTGGACACACTGGAGCCTGAGGTAAGTTTGGCCATGCATTACCCTAAACCATATTTCTCGCTAGTATTTATCAAGCAACCCCTTGGGGATTATTTCTGTTTCCCTTACGGTCACGAGCATCTTCTTGTACCAGTCACTAAAGGCTGCCTTGTTGATCCCTTTGATATTGGGATCCCCTGATGTTCTTTTCGGTGTCTATTTGAGCGCTAGTGGTTGTTCAACAATGATTTCCACCAAGTTTCTCCCTATTGGTGGGCACCATTTCCATATTGCCAAGGTCATGATTAAATACCTGAAAATGAAACTTGTGCTTCTTATGTAGACATCCTCGCATGCTTCAAATAGCTCATTTAGCAGTAACGCACACCAATTGAGCGAAACCCCTTCAGAACAATATTCTATAACTGATATGGTGTTCAAAGTACACCCATTCCTGGAGAAATGCCACATCACTTTCCTGACAATGATATAGCAGGCAAATCTGATGTGGTCTTTGGTGATTAAATCTATCTTAATGCACTTGCCACCGTGCTTGGTTTTATACTTGCGGTAGTAGTTGTTGTCTCCCTCTTTCTTGGCTCGCTTTTCCCCTACTTGGAGCATTGTCAAGATTGCATTACCTATTTTTGATAATCCGGTGAGACGCTGAATGTCGTCCACATGAATTGGATATTCCTTGTCTAACTAGAGTGAACCACCATGCATCCTTCTCACTAGAAGCTTAGTGCATTGCATTGCAACAAAATACGTTTCGAAGACTAGTAGACTTCTCAAATTGATCAATGTCAACCGCTAAATTCCCCGAAATGCTTCCTTGATCTTCATCACCATGGTTCCATTACTGTTCGTAGCTTCTTTTGTATATACCTCCCGCTTGAGCGTTGGAAACTGGAAGCAATCTGAGAGGTCATTTCCTTGTCATATTTCCCATATAATTTTTCCAAAACAATTATTCACTCATCTAATTTATCTCCAGGAACTGAGATTATCTTTGTCATTTTATAGCGTCACTGATAAATAGTATATATAGGAGGTTGATAGCGAATGCTTGGGTGACGTTGCTGAGATTCAAACCCAGACTCGAACAATTCTATCACCTGAGTTAGAACTTCTAGAACTTCCTACATAGCCATGCAAATTAAATAGACCAGCTTCGACACGACGTTTCTTACTAGAATCGATAACTAATTACTACGACAACTTTCCCTATGCAAACTTAATCGTGTTAACCTACCGTCGACTGAGTTGTATCTCACTCGGATGACCTATCATGGAAAAAAGTAAAAAGTGGAGTAGATGGGTAATAATGTGACCATAATGGCAGACATTTATTCGTTAATTCTTTCCATAACAGGAAATGATTCTACGAAATTTTCCTGACAAGGGTATTATTGCCTAATTATTATAGACAAGACTCTGAGTACGATGGATAAGACTTGTGAACTGTATGATTGACCTCCCCGACCACAGTTGGTTGCGGTGAGGTGACATAGGTATCGCAACTGAACTAACACGTGGGATTTATTGTGTTCAAAGTAAAGAAATAAACAGCTTGATTGCTTGACTGACTTATTCCTACTGACTCTAAAGCTACCTATGGGCCCTTTTCAAAGACCCCATCGATTAGAAAATTGGGCATTGTGTTGGTGGAAAGGCTTCAGGCGTGCACCATTCACCCACCTTGGTATCAATATTCCGTCTAGTTGCGCGAGCTTCATCACTCTAGACTCCCTAATCTCTGCAACTATGAAGGGACCTAACCAATGCATCTGCAACTTGCCCGTGAACTTCTAGAACTTGTTGTCGTACAATAAAACTTGCCTTCCGACTATGAAATATTTTTTTTTTTAATGTGCTTGTCATGTCATTCCTTCTATCTCCTTTGCTCAAGAGATTGGTGGAATTCGGCTAGAAATATGGCTTCATCTGATTCCATCAACTCCTTCAAGCGATTTTGTAGTGATGCATCATCTATCATCTTTGTCGCTTGAGAAATGAAGATGCTCAGTACTGCAAATTCAATGGGTACCACAAATTCCCATCCATATACCAACTAGAAATGTGTTTTCTTCTGTGATCTCTTTACTTTCATTATGTATGCCCATGGTGTGGCTAGTGCACGCTCATCCCAATCGTCGTGACTCGCTGAACATATCTTTGTTAGTCCCTTTTCAAGTATCTTGTTGAAGGCTTCGACCATCCCGTTAGCCTAAGGGTGGTATGGGTTACTCTTATGATGTTGGACTAAGAAATTATGTAGGAGTGACGCAACTATTTCATTTATAAAATGAGTTCCTTGGTCACTCATCAAGCTTTTAGGGCACCCAAACCTTGATATGATTTTTTCAAAAATGAACCTCATGGTTGTGCTTGTTGTACATTCTTTCACTAGTGTCGCCTCTTCCTATCATTTGAGATATAGTGTAGCTATGATGATATACTGTTCTTGAGAATGACATGTCAATGGATTGATTAGACCGATGAAATCAACTTCCCACTTCTCAAATATTTGTACTACTCGTATCATATGTAATGGTAACTTATCACGATGTGACGGTTTTCCAACTCTCTAACATACATCACACCCTTTAGCATATTCTTTGGCATCCTTGTAGATTGTAGGCCACCATGACCTTGCTTGCAAAACCTTCGTCATCATTGCTTTTCCTTTGACATGCCCTCCCAAAACCCCAAAGTGGCACTCCCATAGGACATCTGACCTTTCATGTTGGAGGAGATATTGCCGCAAGACTTGATCGAGGCCCAGCTTATATAAATGTCTTGTGATCATCTGATAGTCAGCCGCTCGAACCACCATATGTCTCTTCTGTGTTGTGTATATCCTTATGAACATTGCCTTGTGGCCAGGAAAACTATGATTTCCTCTGAATAATCTAGTATTTCTTCTATGTGGAATAAATCAATGTCTGGTAGTTGGTCATCCAGGGAGCCCCCACTTTCCCCTGATTCCAGTCTTGAAAGGTGATCAGGTCACACATTCAACTGACCTGGTTTAATGATGACCTCAAATGTAAACTCCTAGAACAACAACAACCACCTGCAAATTCTTCCCTCTAAGACTGGCTTGTTGACTAAGTACTTTAATGTTGAGTGATCTATAAATAATTTGAATGCGGCTCCAAGTAAATAGTGCCAAAACTTTTGCAAGGAGTAAACCATGGCTACTTCTTCTCTCTTGGCCAAGGTGTTGTTATTTTCTGTAGTTGACAAATTCCTACTTGCAAACTAAATCGGATGATTCAAGTTCCCTTCTCATGGTTGCATTAACACTGCCCCTAGAGAAATGCATGATGCATTGATATGTACATGGAATTTCTTATTCTACTCCAGGTATACTAAGATGGGAGCACTTACTAGCTTTTCCTTCAGGGTGTTTAATGTTGCTTAACAAGTCTCTATCCATTTGAATTATTTTGTCTTCTTGAGCAACTTCTCCATGGGAATGGTGATGGATGCATAGTTGCGGATGAATTGGAGATAATACCCTGTGTGGCCCAGCATTGATCACAACTGCTTCACATAGGCTGGCAGGTCCATGTTTACGATTGTCGCAACTTTTGTAGGATCCACATAAACACCCTCTTTGCAAATGATGTGGCCCAACAACGTACCAAACAAAACTGCAACGATACACTTCTTCAAGTTCAGAGAGATTTGTAACTGTCTACATGGATCAAACATCTCTCTGAGTAAGCTAGCATGCTTCTTCAACAGGTTGTAAATTGTCCAATCGCCCATGTATACCTCCAGGAATCAGTGAATGTAATCTCTGAATGTGGCGATAACAATTCGGGAGAAAATGGAAGGCACATTCTTTAGGCCAAATTGCATGACATGGTATGCATACGAGACCTATTCCATGGTGAACATTGTTTTCTTCTTGTCCTCCTCTTCTATTTGAACTTGATGGTACCCTAAGAACCCATCTGTGAAGGAGTAGGCTTCATTCCCCATAACGTTATCCAAGTCCTCGTCATTGAAAGGTGTGGGGAATGGGTCATGTACACATGCATTGTTGAGGCTGCATTAGTCGACACAGACCTTATCTCTGTGGCATCCTTTTTGTTTTGGATCACTATTGGGTTGATCCATTTTGCTTCGTCTACTGGAAAGATGAGTCTTGCTTCCAACATCTTATCTATCTCGTTCTTGACCTTTTCTTTTACTCTCAAATTCAACCTATACAGTTTGTGCTTCACAAGATTGGCATCAGGCTTTAGCACAATATTCATTTCCCTGATGTCTCCTTTTATTCCTTTTAATTTCATGACTGAAGCTGGGAATACGTCCTCATACTCCCACAACAAATAAAAAAATTCCTTAGTCGGGTGCTCGTCCCAATAGTCCGCAATTGATGCATCTTAGGTTTGTCTTCTGTTCCATTGTCATGCTTCCTTAGTTTTACTGTGAGAAAGTGAGGGGCATCTGCTTCTATTCCTTCTCAAATATCCCTTTCTCCTTAATCTCATGGAATTTCAAGTGCCTCAATCCCTCTAGATCGTCCTCCTGATTTGGATCTATGCTCATCATCTCGCAAGCCATGGACTCGGGTACCCTGATTCGTAAAAGTATTATAGGAAATTTTCGTCAATGCACCCTTCCCACAACTGTCATGATGTGAAAATTGATTCTTTTGATGGCATATAGAGCTTTGATTAGTCGTCTATCATTATCCTTGAACAAGAAACTGCTACTGAATTGTTCAGCCAGTGCATCCCAATCCCTGGTTTGTCTCTAAATTTCTTCCTGTATGTACCATGCCTGAGGGATTATACCCAAGATGTGTATAAACATGTGTACCAAAGTTCCTTTGGTATTCATTCCTTGTTCCATCTATCTATGCAACTCTCCGGTGTTGCCAGGGATCAGAGTCCCCCCTGTATTTTATACTCTCTCGCAGTCGGTCTCTTTCTTGCTTGAACCTTTCTCTCATGGCCCAGTTGGTCTTATCCCAATCACGAAGGGTGTTGCGGTGAGATCCCCACTAGCGCCTTGGGGTTTCTTGCAGTGAAATGTTTGGGTTTCTTGCAGTGAAATGTCTAGAAACGGTACCTTGTGAATTTCCCTTATGGTTATATCAACCTTATTTAGAAATACATCTACCGAATCTATGCCATGGAAAGTGGGATAATCACTTACCTTTGTTCCAATCCAGTTGATGCAGAATATCGTAGCACAATGTATGGTATAGACTTTGTATCCTCCTTGATGCCAAGCATCCTATGGGGCCTCAAAACCAACCTTTGAGCTTTGTATACTCCTCCAACTAAATGATCCCTTCGTCATGGGATTGATGTAATCCCCCCTCCTTCCTGTTGTAATCAGTAGAGCTGGTATAGCATTCTAGGTTCATCTCAATCATGTACCGCTTCTGTGAATCTTGACCCTCGGTACGGATCCAATGGTTATATCAACTGCATCCCCTCCACCTCGAAGATCGTTAACTCCTTCTTGAGATTGATGAAAACATAATTCTCATAAGCCCAGTCAATGTTGAGAAGTGTTGGGTAAGGATCTTTGTTTCCCATTATATGGATCACCTCAAAATCTACGTGTGTCTTCTCTCCTTCTACATCTACTTCCACCTCTTCTAATCTTCCAATGGGCAAAATGCAGTATTGGTTAGCCATCCACAATTGAATTGGTGAGTACTTCAACTGTGGTTTCCCCAGTGCCTTCCATGTTTTCTTGTGCAGAATGTTAACGTTCGATCCTAGGTCTAACATTGTATCTTTGATCTGGAATCCTATCACTCGTGCATCAATTCTAAATTCCTGCCTGCTCTCTTCATATTTCTTCATACTCATCTCATGTGCTTCTCCGACAGATTCGTCGAGATTCATTCTTTGCCAATTTTTCCTTCTAGCAAAACTTATTTTAGACTCCTACATAGCTCTCCTAACATATGATCATTATCGACAATCTGCAAGAACAATCTAAACCATTCCTCAATCTAGCAGGAAACAGTGGGTTTTCCCACGTCTGGCACTTTGTCTTTCTGGGATTCCACCAAGTTTTCAAACAACTTTGTTGCCTCTTGATAGTATTTCTTTTGTTGTCCAAGGTTGTATGATTGTTTTGGGGAAGGTACTCGAACAATCGGGGGTTGGTCTGGCTCACGCCGGTCAGCCCCCATCTTCTTTCCACCCCTTGTGACTATGTTTATGTTGGACAATGGAATTATTTCAGTTTCCCTTAGTTCTGCATTGATCAAGTTAGTCACCCGTTGCCTAGTTCGCTCTTCCCATCTCACAATCAACTCGAGGAATTCCTCTTTTGCGTGTGCATTAATTTGGAATTAAGAGAACCAAGGTCTTCTTGGAAGAGGATAGTCCCTGGCGACTTGTTATAGATCTAACCCGGAAATATTATAGATCTAAAACAATGCAAATATAAGATAATGCAAATAAACCCAGAAATAATATGAAATGATTCTTTATTGATCAAACCCTTAAGGTAGGGCAACACCATACATTCACTCCTTAAGGAAGGAGAACACTCCACAAGCCATATGCTTGTACATAGAATAATCCTTGACTATTCCTTGACACGGAGTCTCTAGCCTCTATATAGGCCTCATACATACAATACCATGGATCATTACCATGGTTCCCTCATACCATTATGGGTTAACCACCTTATTTATTACTATGGCCCATCCCATTATTACATTATTACCTTGGGTACCTCCCTTGGTACCCCATATTATCCCCCCTAAGTATATAACATTCCATCCCCCTAAGCATGTTTCATCCTCGAAAGATGGGAAGAACACAAATAATAAGATCTATTCAAGAGAGTAGTCCACTGGTACCATGCACGTGCATCTAGCCATCTAAGAGAAAGGTGAACCCTCGGTCTCGCTGGTGCCTCGCTCGCTTGAGATGGAAGTTGAATGTGGTAGCTCTTCTATGTAGATGTGTAGTAGGTGGATCTCCGCTCCTCTCTATCTGTCCTGCGGGGGTTGTTGTCCGTGTGGCTAATTGGTTGCCATCTTGATGGTTGTTTTCTTGCGGGGTGATGTGGGTGATGATATGTTGAAGTTTTAACCCATGGTTTCTTTTTCTTTAATTCACCCTGCTGTGGTGCCTGTTGTGGTGTCTTCTTTTCCAATATAACTTCAACCACTGAACCCTCATCAGATGTGTCAGCACCTGTTACCTTTTCGGCTTCAGCCTCTGTTTGTGTTTGATTTTCGACCATCAACTGCTCATCATCTGATATGTCGGTCCTTGGAACATCTTCTGCGTCAACCTCCGTGGACTCTACCTGTTTATTGATGGAAATATCCTGTAATGTAATTTTCTTCTT